>OMLM01011733.1:58520-77690 GCA_900302695.1 Helostoma temminkii | reverse complement strand
ACAGATTTACATATATACATATGTATATATGTGTATATATAGCAGCATATACATACATATATATATATGATATATATATATATATATGTGTATATGTATGTATATATACATATATATATATGTACATATACATATATGTATATATGTGTATATATATATATATATATATATATATATATACATATATGTATATATGTGTATATATATATATATATATATATATATATATATGTATGTGTATATGTATATATATGTGTATGTGTATATGTGTATATGTATATGTATGTGTATATATATATACACACACACATCCCTATGGGAATTTAGTTATGCAACCTGTTGGGGTGAAGCTTTTGACTGTGGTGGTTTATGAATAAAACTGCTTACTAGGACCGGAATACTGCATAACTGGTCCTCTATCTAGATAATCAAGATTAGTCTGCTTCAGTGGACTAATGATCCTGTCCAACTGTGTTTCCCATCAGGAAAGATGTCTCAGGTTTTACCTCGTTTTACTCCCATCCTGTTCTTATGCTACTGATAAATCATTTTCCACTCTGTGTTGTTTCTCTAAAGACAATCTAGGATGTCCAGATGGGCTTGTTATGTCATGCTGTATGTAAACAGTGACCATGTAGGCTGGTGTCTGATAAAAGGCCACTTCACATCACCTGTTCTGAAAAGACCAAAAAAAGTAATGCAGTAAATGGAAGCATTCAGTTACTGAAATGTAAGATATGGCACTGAATATTAATAGGCTCATGGCTGAGTTAAGATGTGTGCGTTTGTGTGTGTGTTTGCATAAGTACAGACAGTGAGAAAGCAAGAATATTTAAGTGCAACGCTAATGAACAGTGATATGACTATGTGTACAGTTTTTCACATTCGTTATACAAAACCGTATTCACTGTAACCTGTATGATGCTGTATGTTACAGTGTATTTTGGCCTGCACTTGAGCTTTTCAAATAGGTCAGCTAGTATAAACACCGTGCTTGTGTTGCATCCTGTAAGCTTCATTTGGGTTTGTTGTATCCAGGGGTGATGAATCATGTTCAGCAGGTACAAATAGTGAAGGATCTTATCGCCTGACACAACATGGGAGAAATAAAAACGATAGATTTGTTATGCTGACACCGCTGCTGAGGGGGTTCAGAGTTGTCCTTTTAACCCCAAAATGCACAGGAAACACCGCCTAGCAGTAGCTGAAGTGTCACTAAAAGGTTATTTTACAAGTGCCTGTACATTTTTCAAACATTTTTGTACATATGTATTAATTTATTATGACTTTTATTATAAAATAGCATGTATTAAACTATTGGCCACTTGGCATCGTCCATAGGTGCAAACCTGAAGGCTGTTTCTGTGAAAAAGCTAAATTATTTGTATAGATGTGGTATAGAAGCATTCTCAAAGCTGTAATTTATTTTAACATTACCCAGTTTCTCCTGTAGCTTTGAGACCACCAGAGATTATTGCTGATTTCTTCTTTTATGTGTCACATAAGCTACAGATGGGACTAGTGACTGTTTGCCATGGTAATTATCTATATATTCTGTATCAGCTAAAATTGTATTCCTGTCACACCACTAAGATGGTTGGTGGTTTGTTTTTTCCTTCTGATGCAGCTGGTGCCACTTTGTCAATACTGCTTTATCTTGGTGTTGTGTAGCCACTTGTTTCGTTTTTATCAGACATCTGTTGTTTTGTTTAACAGATATCTGTAAGTGATGGCTGGAGTTTACAACAAAAAAAGTGCCAATGGTCAGTCTTAAGACCACTAGCCGGTATATTCTGATGTGATTAATCAGGTTTGATATTTTTGCCAAAAGGTTTAAGTTCCTTGTCTCTTTGTCATACATAAATTCAGCCATAACAAAAAAGTTGTATTTCATGTTCATTATACAGCCACCAGATTGTGTATAAACATGCAGTTACCAAATAGATTTTATACAAAATAAAAGAGCTGCATTGTCCATGAGATGTTGCCCTTGAATAATGTTTTTGAAACTTACTCTTCTTCGACAAACGGGTGTGTTATTTCATAAAGTATTTAAAACTGAATATCATTTAATAAGGGCCAGTGTATTTACTTTTTGTTAAGCTGAAGTGATGCAGTTTGGGCTACAGATACTCGGGAGGAAAGGCTGCACTAGATTGTCCTAAGAAATAATTTGGAAATGGTGCCATCCTTTGGAAATCTTCGAGAACTGACGAGTGCAGGGGAGACTGCCGGTGCGCAACCGCACTGGCCCCACTTGGGCATGTTGCTGAAGGCATTATCTATTACATGGAAAAGACGATAGGCTTCATGTTGCAGGGTATGGCATGCTGACAATGTGTGCCATTTCATGACAGGCTTCTTTAGCCCCTCGCAGTTCTCACGTATGCACCATGGGGGATCCACGGGTTACGGTGTATTTATATAAAAAAAATGATGGTATTAAAATGCCACTCTGGGCCTTTATTACCCAGCTGAGCTAAGAGACTGTGCATTGCCCAAGGACACCTCAGCTGAGGTTTTGAACCCTGATCTTTGCGGCTGAGGAGCGGCGGACACCCTGCTGGCTCCTCAGTCCAGCTGCTGTGTCGTTTTAGGGTCAGAACAGCAGATTTCTGAGGGAAAGTTCTTGAACGGTGCAGCAGAAGAAGTGGTACCACAAGAGCCGTGTCATTGCTCTCCGGTGACAAGTGGGCCTGTTTTTACACCTCCTTTCTAAATAAGGAAGCGGCCTGACAGACATATGACCACCGACCCAATTTGGGATCAGCCCGAGTGCCCCGTCGCTTCCCACGGTCGCTCAGCGCCACCAATAAGATTTCAGCCAGCAGTTCAGCGGTGGCAGCGCGCTATTCCCCTCAACTCTTTACAGACTTGATATTTTCCCTGCTGTCAGCACCCTCTCTACCCTTGTATTATCCCAGCGGTGAAGTCAGCATGATGTCATCTAGGGATGCGATATCCCTGGCAAGGTTGAAACAGGGTTTTTGGTGAGTGGTAGAGGATTTATCCTGAACTCTTACGGAGAGAGAGGGAAGGGAGAGAGAAAGAGTGTGCGCGCGTGTGTGTGTGTGAGAGAGAGGGAGAGAGAGAGAGAAGCGCGGAGGAGCTGCAAAACATGGTAATCACCACCACCAACATCACCATCACCATCACCATCACCTCCAGCTCTGCCGCGCACTCTCCCGTCTCCTCTCCTCCTCTGCACCGAGGCTTGCGTTTCATGCCCAAAGCCCTGATCTGCGCTCCAAAAATAACCCTCAGCCAGCATGCCGAAGGAAGCAAAACAAGAAGAGCGGTATTTTTAGGGTCATTAATTTCGACCACGTGGCCCGAAGGTAAACCGGATGGCCGTTGCGCAAAGGTTCCTCGTCAGTATGTCCTGCGAGGCCGGCACGCAGCACTGGACGCTGACCGCGGCGGTTCTCCTAGGCTTTCTGCTGGGGATCGTGTCAGCGTACCCGTTACCGAGCAGCAGGACAAATGCAACTTTACTGGAGAAACGATGGGAAACCCTCTTCTCCCGTTCTGTACTGGGGATCTCCGGGGAGAAACCGGATCAGAACTGGGAGAGTGACTATCTGCTGGGCATCAAAAGAGTGCGGAGGCTCTACTGCAACGTGGGCATCGGGTTTCACCTTCAGATCCTCCCCGACGGCAGGATAAACGGTGTACATAATGAAAACCAGTACAGTGAGTTATACCTCCACCAATGTAATGCAATAGTCATAAAAGACAGGCAGAGTCAATTAGCATAGATCTGTGATGGGCAAGCTATAGTCTACCCCCTCTATTCATTTGCATGATCCTATGTCATCCGACCCTGAGGGAGCATTGAATTTCTCCCACGCCAAATACAAATCTATTAAAAACAAGTATCCATCAGTACTGAACACCCCCTTCCTCCACCTCCTCTCCAAGCTCAACCATGACATGAATGTATGGACGTTTTTAGACACGACTTATTTTTACGCAGCGTTGTGAGGGCGGTCCAGAGACCAATAGCCGTGCACGTCAATGCAATTACTGTAATTATTGAAATAACCAGAATGCGCTTAATTGACACACGCGCATGGATGCAAATGTAAGATGGGGTGAAAGATGCAGAACAAAGGCTAGGCATGCTGCGCAGCAATCTGCAAGGTTACACCCATAGACGCAGAGAGAGAGCACAATGCTACAGTCATAATGTAACAGTCAATCAGCCTGGATGATTGGTTGATGTTTTAATATTTTATTACTCTAATGTGATATGTTTTTGTTCTCATCAGGTCTAATAGAGATCTCTACTGTGGAGAGAGGAGTGGTGAGCCTATATGGGGTGAAGAGTGAGTTGTTTGTCGCAATGAACAGTCGTGGAAGGTTATACGGAACGGTAGGTATGCACAGTATTTCATTTATTGTCCAGCAATGTTGGTTAATGGGATCCTGAAAATAGGACGCGCTTGCAGCCTGATCCACCTCTTTTTATTTGCATGTATTTTGGGATGGGACTTTTGCTGTATCTGCCAGCAGAGGGGCTGAGCATTATGTGTTGCGAAATCCATATATTTCAATTTCATCAGGAATTTATAAAGCTCTATTTAAAGCGTGCGCTCTTGACCTGGTGGTCTGTGGGTAAATAATGATGAGGTTAACAGATGCGGGGTTTAGTCCACACGCCTGTCATGTGGTCGTGTGTGTGCGGAGGAGGGAAATCCCCCTGACGCAAAGAAACCTGTCAGCAGAGCTGGAAATCGATTTTACCGGCAAGGCGTTTATTTTGCTGTGCAGTGCACATCACACACATCTTAAGGCTTTACTCGCCCACGCCAACACCACTGCCACTGCCACTGCCACTACCACACACACCACCAAAAACTGACATAAGACGCAGTTGCTGTTTAATTCTAGTGGTTTTTATATTTACTAGGACCAGATCTTTATTTACCTGTCTGATAACCATTATCAGAGGCTTTCTGATGGTTGTTCTCATGCAGTTGTGCTGGGTTACATTTCTGCAAAGCCTCCATCACTTTGGAACATAAACTTTAGGCACATTAAGGCATTCAAAAAAGCAGAAGGCTACATGTGCAATGTGTGTGTAGTAAGAAGCTGTAGATCCCAAGCTGCACAAAACATTAAAGCCCTCTGTTTCCACTGGAGCTTATTAACACGCATGTGTCAGTTTAATAGATGGAATATGAGCAACAGCTACCTAGAGTGGTGTAATACTGATATACTGTCTGTTATTTATTAAAATATATAATATTTCAATGTAATTTTTATAATTTTAACAACTGTTAAGGACTAATAATAAAAATAATAAATTTAAAATGTTGGATTCCATAAACTCCCAGTATTCACTGGCAAAGGTTTGATCCTGCTGCAACAAACTTGACTTTTGTAATCACCTGAAATATGAAGTGCTGCTGGTAGTTTTTAGGAGAAGGACAGCTTTTAAGGAAGGGTACAGATGGCAGTAAAGTAAAAAAAGAAAGATGACATGCTTACAAATAAATTGCCTACCCATGTAGTTTATGGGCATATTTTATTTTTGTCTTTTTACTCCATTACATCCACATGCACCAGTTCAGATTTAGATTTGTGCTTTCTTATATGACCATGTTTTTCACTTATGTTTTTATTGTTTGATAATGCCACAGTGTTTTCAGCTGTAATTAAATTGGCTGAGCTGATAATTCAGTTAAACAAGAACTATTAACCTTTGTGGAATTTGTGGCATAATTGGAGATAACCTTTAGAATATGTGATTAGACTGCTTCCAGAGCAATGGCAACTATTAATATATAAATGTTCTTGGTGGAGGTGGGGGGCAAACATTGTGTTTAGTAGATCCATGCTGACAAATGGCTGCTGCTTTGCTTGCTAAGGCCAATGTATTTGACACACAGAATGTGAGGCGGTTATCTGGTCATGAGTGATGAAGCGTTCACTTGTGAGCAGGCTGATGATCTGATAATAGATTGAATTAGGCCACATGCTCTCTGATGGACAGTGTTTGCTTTGCCGCTGTGCACTGCTTGAGTCATACAGAGCTATAGAAAATAGATACCCGTGTTACCTAAAATCCTCCTGATATTGCTTATTAAAACAGTAACAAAGCAACAGTTTGATATAAAAAATATACCCTTCTTTTTTTCCCACCCTCATATATGTCAACTAAATATGAAGCTAAATCCATGAAAAATACAGTATCTTATTAAATTTCACTAATTAATTTGTTATATCTCATCTGCGCAAAAACATAAGTAAAACAACATCAAGTTGTGGTTTTATCTAGGCTTATATGTGGAATTAAAGATGAATCACACTGGATACACGGTGTTAATTAATTTATGGGCTTAAAAGGTGCCAATGTGCCAATATTGTTACCACAGAGAGGCTTTCCTGTCTTTACGCTAAGTTAGGTGAAGCATCTGTCTGCTGCTCATTTGGCTTATTATGTACAATTAAATAAATCCCTATGTTTTTCAAGTTGCTGCGCCTTAATATTTAAGAGCAGTCAGTGCTGTTGAGAGTTGTCTAAGTGTTCATTCGTAGCTCTGTCTAATCTAAATTTATCTTTATATTCTAGCTCATTGCTGAGAATCTTTTTAAAGACGTTTTTAATGCTCTGCCATCATAACTTCAAACTACAAACTGCCTTTTTCCTAGATCTGCTCATTAAAATGCACACGGCCTGTCTCTTTGTCTCCCTGCAGACAGTCTTCCATGACGAGTGCAAGTTTAAAGAGACTTTGCTCCCAAACAACTACAACGCCTACGAGTCTCTGGTTTACAGAGGTTCCTACATAGCACTCAGCAAGCATGGCCGTGTGAAGAGGGGCAACAAGGCCACAACTGCCATGACTGTAACGCACTTCCTACCCCGAATATGATGAGCAAAAACAGGCAATAACAAACTTATTTGCACATGTGGATTATTTCCCAGGTAACATAAATACCGCATACGTACGTACAAACAGAAGACGAAATGGACTTTAAAAGAAAGAAATACAACTATATCTGATAGTATTTATTCAAACTTTATATGTATATTTGGGTAGCTTACTTTGTATTAGAAAATCATGGAAATGCCATTCTTTGCTGCTTTTATGATTTTCATCATTTTGTGATATGAAGGGGATGGAGAGTTCTCTTTTATCCCCTTAGTTTTATGGGTGCTTGCTGGAATTGGTTGAGTCCTTGCCCTGTCAGTGGATGACAGCTCATCATTTTTAAATGAAATGGATACGTTATTACCTCAAAGCACCATACCCTGAAAAGAAGAGGAAGAAGGAAAAAGAGAAATGCGTGCATGAAATTTCTCCAGATTTTGTTTACTACAAAATGTTCTTGTGGTCATCCATGAAGGACTCGGACATTTCCCATCTATGCTATGTTTGATTGTCACTGTCACTGTTAGGACAACTAGAGCACTTGCAAATATGGTGGTGGTTTTTCTTGCTTTGTCATGAGGTGGCTGTGCCTTGAATTCCTACTTGCGGCCCCCTTGCCCTTGAATGCGAGAAATGTGGTGCTCGAGTCAGAAATAGGAACGAAACGCAAGTCATCACTCCCTCAGACACCAGCGGCCCAATTCCTAGAGGGCCAGAGGTTTCTCCACTTTATTTTCTTTCCATAATTAGATCAATTAAGTAATTGAGACTCTATGCTGCACTGGATCCAGTGAGAGTCTCTTGTTAATGTGGAAAGCTAGATTTAGAGTCAGCACTCAATACCCCCATCATGTCCAAGGGAGCTTTGACAATCCTAGGTTTTACTCTCACAAATTTTGTAGCTGGATCATCAGGCTAGAATGAGTGTGAACTGTATGTGTGAGCATGCATGTATTAATTTAAGTATGTGTGTGTAAGTGCTCAGTTTGAGTTTCTTTCAAAGCTTTTTTTGTCATTTATTGCCATTAAGGGGGCATATGTGTAGCAGAATATGATAGACCTGACACTATGAAGCACCGTTTCTGTTTGCTTCATGTTTTGTCTCCCCCCAACTCAAATTAAGTTGGTGCTTTCTGTTGGTCTGTAGACTTGATACTTTGTTAAAGTTTCACTTATTTATTGACTTTGTTTTTCAAATTGTAATATTTATAGCAAAAATGATGACAGGAGCTTTTTGACTTTCACACTGGTTCGATACAGTAACGTAATTATGCAGACACGAGATAAGCTACAGTGAAAGTCATTGATTAGTCAGTTCACTGTAAATATGTCAGCTTGCTGCGTTAATTTAAAATGGCATAAAGATGTGTTTTGGTATGCGCTGGAACTAGTTCATGATGTTGGAATTTGTGAACGATACTTCAGGTAACTAGATGATATGGATTGCGCTTTTTGAACCCAGACTTTTAAGCTATTTGTGCATTATTCTGATTGGTCACTGAGTCACAGTATAACTTCATGTGAGCAAAGAATTATGAGCAATGTTTCAAAAAGCAGTGAACCAAAGGGTTTTTTTTTTCGAGCTGTTCATTCAGGCTTCGTGTATGCATCATACCATACCATACTTGAATTCAACAACTGCTCGCGCTTCTTTTTCAGATACGTTTGCATTGTGGAAATGAGAGGGGATGTGAGAAGGACAAAGACACTGTAAAGTTGACAAGAGCAATGAAATATACAGGACTTATATATGACTCTGCATGTGGCACTGGTTGTTTGTCTAACTTGGCAAGGATGTGGACAATGTGGGGTAAAATATCTAGCATCAGACTAGTGGGCCTGTCGTCAGACTGGACAGCCAGTACAGTCATGGGATTCTTGTCCCATTCCTCCGAGCCATTTTTGTACCAAGGTTGGAGATGTGGGCTTTTTGTCCTTTGTGTTCTTGACATTGGTGCGTTTTCTGGTCCATCTCAGTGACTTTTAACTGGTACAGTAATTTATGGAGCTCTCCACCAAGAAAAGAATGTCTGTCACTGTGCAATGAAGAGAAGTGAAGAGAGTTTTTAATATTAAAATGAGGTGCAATGAAGCTCAACTTTAATTTCTTTTTTCTTTTTTAATTTCCTTACTTGACTTGCAATATTTTGGAAGTAGCAAACTATCAGAAAGGACACTTTGGTGAAATATGATTAAAAGTAAAGTAGCTCCTATAGCATAATTTTATCATATTTTACCTCTTGCCCTTTATAACTGACAAAATGTCTGTGAGCAATGCTCTTTAAGCTCCAGCATCTGTCTAGTAGCATAGAAAAAAATGTGCAGTATCTGGTCAGAATGAGTGTGTGTGTGCGTGTATGTGTGTCTGACTGTGCACACTCCTGTCATGTTCTGTTTCTGCCAAAGCGACGGTAGAGATGGTAGAGATGGTATCATAAGATTAATTAACCTTGAGTCAGGAATAAGAGGGCATTGTCTGACTGTGCAAGCTGATGTGCTGTACTCTCCTCACAGGAGAGGACAAAGACGAGAAGGATGGTAAAAAGTAACGCAGAAGCTACTGAGTGATGTCTGTCAAAAGAAAGCACTGACTGTGGTTTAAGGTGGTTAATGTAGCAAAAGGCCATGTGAAAAGAATCAAATGCTTCCAGGAACGGGACACTTGAGTTAACAGGCTGTCTGGTAAACTGAATACTGTGATCTTAGAAAGCTACTTGACACTCCCAGGATGTCACGTTTAATG
The DNA here is from genome assembly GCA_900302695.1 of Helostoma temminkii. Lineage (NCBI taxonomy): Eukaryota > Metazoa > Chordata > Actinopteri > Anabantiformes > Helostomatidae > Helostoma > Helostoma temminkii. The sequence goes on along the minus strand of OMLM01011733.1, from coordinate 68,066 downwards.
TTTTTGAATACTGACACTATTGATAATTGTATTTGGGTATCTTGTCTTGTACTAGTTTTGACAGAGCAGCCTTTATCATATCAGTATTATGGGAAAATGATTACTTGTAGCTTTCTCTGGGCTGATACCTTGGAGTAGGCTGGAGAGGTATTTTGACTAAATTTGTCAAAATATATAAAAGGTGCAACATTTTTTATGGAGTGCAATTTAATGAGCGGGGGTACATGCTGCGTCCCCTTGCTACGCTTTCATCAAAACAAGATGATATGATCAAAAGTAGTTGTTGATGACAACATTGTATCGCTTTATTTTCGGTTTATTTTGCCATGTTTCAGAGGACACTGTCAGCACAACAAGTGGTGGGAATAGTAAGGTGTAAAGTACAATGGCTCTTCAAGCTCAAAGACACATGTTGATAGTGTTTACAACAGAAGCAACTTAGCTTGGTGTCAGCGTTTTCAAAGCTTGAGAATTAAAAGGAAATATCACCGTGTTACAAACTCAACAACTTTTGCATGATGTTATTTCAAGGCAGAAAAGGTTGTATAATCTAGCAGTAACTGAGAGAAGATAGTTAATGGTAAGAAAAATATCATCTTTCAGCATTAACCCTTATCTCCTTAATTCCTTATTATGCATATGAAGTTCTGAATGGGCTAAGTATGTGTCACCCCTTCGATTAAGGATCCAGTGTCTGGATTTTGCCATTATTTTTATCATACCCATTCAGCTGGTTTTAAAATGTGTTGGTTCACAGGGAAACTGTAGGTCTACAGGAGGATCTGGGATCAGACTTGTGCGTGTGTCCCTGTGTGCCGGCAGCCTTTGTGTTTCTCTCTCAGTTTTCTATTCCTGCACTGAGGGGAGAGTGCTTCCTCTGAGTCCCCCTCCTCTTTTTTAACATATACCTCACCTTCTGCCTTAGTTCCAATTATTGAAATGATTGTAAATTAGTTTGAAACAACAGACTTCTCCAATCATTTGTTTCTGAAAAATATGATGATGATTAAGTAAAATACTATATTACAAATGGTTTTCCTTTTATTTTTGTACGTATGTGCTGTGCACAGCAGTCAACTATATTCCTGAGATGATAATAAAAGACGTTTTGTAAAACCTGTTGTGACTGAATGCTTTAAAATTCAATGTTTGATTTGTTTCATTCTTCTGAACCCTCAGTGATATTGTTATATAATGATAATGTTGATATTAGAGGATCTGGGGAAGAACCGTGACTGTCATTTTCAGTGAACTACCTTGAGTATGTAGCGCCCACCTCTGGTGAAACCCATCTGTAGGCATAAAGGCAGATACAGTAAGTGCAGCTGATAATAAAAAAATAAATGTGGAACTGCTTGTAACCATAATTTAATCCATAATTCATTTATTAGTTATTATGTTGTATTAGGATAAGTGTTTCATTAATATAATACACCTAAATGTACTGCAGTTAAAGTACATGTTGTATTTGAATTATATTTAGACATTTTCCAAGAAATGATTTAGAAATAACATGTTTAAAATAAAACAGCAGTTAGTGCAACACTGAACCTGCCCCCTTCTACCATAAATCTCATGTGCACAAAATGTCTAGTTTGCTGCTGCCATGCTGCAGTAAAGGCATTTTGACAGCTGCTCTAAATAGGACATGGAGTTTAGTCTGTAAATATAAACCATCTGATCACAAGATGCCCTCACAACTTGTTAGAAATGTACCATGAACAGTGTACAATAAACATTACCTAACGCTCTTTGCTTAGCTATTGCTGCTGTGGGGCTAAAAGCTGGACTTGTCAAGGACTAAAACAGAAAAAGAGCTCAGTAAGATGTGTCTGTGTTGAAAATATGCAACAATACGCAGCAGAAGGTTAAAAAGTTTTCTAAGCTCACATAGAGCGTCTGCACTCTAGTGAAAGGTAAGAGTCAGTGCAAGCGTGTACAAGTTAATTAATAAACAAGAATTGAATCATTGTCCTGTGATATAACAAAATCAAATATTCCTTACACACCAGTGTTTATACCTAAGCTGTAAAGGCATATAAGCCCCATGGGTATACATTTGGGTGGAGAACAAACAAATTTAATCAATAAATTCAAAAAATTATAGAAGTACTTATTCTTACCTCATTTCTGTTTTTTTTTTCCAAGTCCTTGAATCACTAGTTCCATCATCCTTTCACACCCTCTTCTTCATTCTCTCTCCTTGTAGTAATTTTTCTTCCATCTTTGGCAGAAAAAAATATGTTTATATGAGTTATTTCCAATCAAAACAATCAAACTATGCTCCCTCATAGTGATTCTTTCCTTTAGAAACAGCATCTAAACAATCCTTAGCCATGGACCAACATGTAGGATTTGGGTCATTTTGGTAAATGAGTTAGCCAGTTCATCAACCCTCTGTTTAAATAGACTTGCTGGACTTTCTCCTCCTCCAGTAGCTGCCAACACACCATCCTGAACGTTTGCTCTGCTAGAGTAAAAAGAGCATGGCAACCCCACTGATCATGCAACCGGCTTTCATGTCATTCATACTGTTTGCCGTACATGCGTCTGTACTGGTGGATTGTAGACTGAGGATCCAGCAGCAGCAGCCGAGCAGCTTCCACAAAGCAGCACAGGCAGATATGCCTGCTGGTATGGGCCATTTCTACTTGGAGCTGAGTGGACTACTGAAAAGAGGCATTCACAGAGACTTTAGAGGTAGGCCTGTTAGTATCTACATTTACATAATCAGTTTCATTACAAATTTTATTAAGAGCAGAAAAGGTATGTCCACTGAATACATATGTTAACAAACATATGCAGCCGTTTTTGTCAAGTGTAGTTCATTTTATTTCTCAGAAGGTGTTGCTTTATATGTATGTCTATGTCCTAAATTAGCAAACATGTATTTGTACCCCAAGAGGAAAATTACACATGGAAACTGCATTTTAAATCTCTGGACAAACTTGAATGTATTTGCAAGCCTCTATACAAACTAACAGCAGCGTGTTCATGTCTGTTTTCTTACAGACATTTTGCGAGTAAAAACAGACACAAGGAACTTTGTATCAATATTTGATTTAAGGGGAAAATGGTTCCTCTGTATCAACTTAAAGGGAGAGCTGTACAACTCTGTGAGTATTTTATAGATGAATGTAAATTGAATGAAGTTAGGAAATGACTGCAGGGAAAACTGTGTTATTGAATATGTTTTATTTGTCTACTTTTTTCTACTGAACAGAGGCAAAGGAACAAAGAAGATTGCCTCTTCCAGCGCATTCGGTTAGATGTGATCAACCACCAGGATGTGTTTTACTCTACAAGTAGGGGTCAGCTGCTCAAAATGAAGAGAGCTGACCTGCAGACTGCTCATAAGGAGCCACCTGAACCCTCCTTGGTCCTGCTGAACAGCTTGTTAAAAAGACAGAGAAGAAGCGATGAGGTGAACCCCTCTGATCCATTAAGATCACAGTCACATCCCTCATATTTTGCCAAAGATCACAAGGGTCCAACTCATGGGCGGCCTGAGCGGGACCAGACTGGTGCTGTGTCCAAAGAGACCATCACCTCTTGTGATGATCCCCTGAGGGTCTTACAGCCTAATGGACCTGTCAGTCCTGTCAAGACTAATATTGCAGAGTGGGCAGAACAACACTAGGGTTTCTAATGTGAAGAGTCAAAAAAGGCTGCAAGTCTTAATGTTTCTTCATGTTTGACTGCATAAAAACTTTGAGTTTGTGCATTGCAGCATCGGTTAGAGACACAAAGTGATGTCGGCCTTTTTGGCCTGTTGGACCTTTGTAAGACCTTTGCCTTTGTGAAATGCCAAAGCATTTCATAAAATCCTTCAATCAACATTTTTCAGATTTGTTTTGATGGGACTATTACATTAGGCAATCGAATCATAAACCTTGTTACATCACTTTGTACAGATCGTCTGTTTAAACAGCAGATGAAGGATAAGTTTGGCAACATTTGACATAATCATGAGGCAAGTTTGTCCTTTAACCTCTTTCATTAGTTAAAATTTAAACTTGAGGCAGATGTGGCAATGTCTTATTTTGCATGTGTAAAAAATGTATAATATGTAACAAATTATGAATATTTATACATTCATCTGTTAAAAATCTAAACAAAAAATTCACTCATAGATATACTGTTGTTAGTGAAGATAAACTCATTAACAAATTACGTCAGGTGCCGGACACCAGTAGTCACAGCAAGGACATGGTATTTATTTATTAAAACATGTTAGATTACTTCCTAGCCTAGCGTTTTTATATACTACTTCTACTTCATATTTTGTTATTTTAGATGTCAACAAATAAATCTTAACTACTCTGCGGATTGTCTTATATTTTACTGGATTCTAAAAACTGATTTTACAAACTTGTTTCAATCCTGTTTTGGGATTTCTACATGACATGACAGAGTGAAACAGCGTGAAGAAACGACCTGTGACAAATTAGTCGCACCACTCAGCAACAGCCCCTCTGGGCTCCATGCTTCATGTGAGACTCTTTCTTTGGTTGTTATTTCTGTAATCACTAATATATCACCACATCACTAATGAAGGTAACTTCCTTTCTAGCAAATCATTGCACGCTGAAGATAAAACAGGGACTGGGAATGAATGTTGGTCTTGTGTGAAAAAGCATTATAGACCTATCCCACTATGATACAGAAACATGGAGCTGTTACATTTTCTTATTCAGTTACAAAGTCTCAGTGACACAATGAGTGAAACTGTAAAATGTTGTTCTATACAATCCCATTCAGTAGATACACATAATACTGCATTCTCTTCATTATGGTACTGACAAAACTGTCTACTGTAAAACTATTTTACACTGACAGTAGAGCAGGAAACTGTAGTACAGAAACAACACACACATATGATACTACTTAGTATATAGTACAGTTTACATAAAAATCACTGTACATCACAATCAGCTTCATCCAACAGGTGCTGTTATGTGTGAAAATCAGTGCCAGTGCCAAATTTAATAGCTTGTAGATCCACTAGCTGCAATAACTTTAAGTAATTGTTTCCTGTATGACTTTATCAGTCTCCCACATGGTTGTGGAGGAATTGTTCTTTTTTACAGTATTGATTCAGTTCATTTAATGTTTTAAGTGTTCGCTTATGCACAGTTCTCTTAAGGTCCTGTTGCAGCATTTATATTGGGTTGAGGTCTGGACTAAGCTTAGGCCATTTCAAATTTCCATTATGTTATTTTATAGCCATTCTGCTGTAGATTTTCTGGTGTGCTTCAGATAATTGTCCTGTTGCATGAGTCATTTTTGACCAAGTTTTAACTGCTGGACAGATGTTTCCAAGTGTGTTCTTAAACTTCTCACTCTGTTTTTTGCACCTCTTCATGATGAGGGTCAATGAGTTATAACCCTTTTTAGATTGATGTGCAGCAAACAATTGCTTCTGTAAGACCATTGCTTATGTCTTTGCCTGTTGCCGTTGCGTTAACACACACCTTAATGCTCCTGACCAGCAAACAGCCCAATCCTCTGCTTTTATAGAGGTCTGCACACCTGCTGATGATCAGTTAGCAGCACCTGGCTGACACTTATCCTCTCAAAAGCAGAAAGGGGACACACACTCAAAATGTTTTTATTTGCTCAAATATTTGTTAAAGAAATTTTGGCACAGTGAACAAAAATTATATGTTGTTGTTTGTCTGATGTTTTATTTATGTAATACTAAGACCTGCTATGATCAGTTTGATTATGCTTTTAAACAATGACTGTAAACACACAATACCACAAAGAAGCAACACCTAACATTACACACAAAACACGTCCTAATTTTCATATCTCTTTTCATATGTCATCCATATCATAACATTCTCTGCAATCTGATGTCAGTCAGATTTGGGTTAAGCAAAAGTAGAGGCCCAGCATGCATTTGTCCATGCTGAAGAAAGTGTGAATTCATAGCAATTCAAAAGTTACTGATTTCCAAAACGTCAACAGTGCTGCAGTTCTGCTGTGCTCCTATGTAAAATCTATGGATGTCTGGATGACAACACAAAATTATGAGAGCATTAAGCTGCCCACAGTTACAGTAATGAACAACCAAACAGTAACAATGTAATGGTAACTTCGCCCTGCAACATAAACCACCGTCTCTCTGAAGTTAAATGAAAGTGCTCAGTCTAATGTAAACTTCTAGTGGTGAGTCTCAGCAGCTTTTACTTTGGCTTCTACTTTCCTTAAAAACTCTGTCCTCCTTCGCTGCATCTAGCTCGGCTGATCCTGCTGTTTAACGTGATCCCCTCTGTGGACGAACACGCAGTGGATCTTTGACAGTTTGAACATGTCGTCCTCTTTTCTCAGGGTTAATATAAACCGGCACAGGCCTGTGTTAGGACTTAAAGAGAACACATGTGCTTTTTTAGAACCCCGAGGCAAAGAACAATGCAACTCCTCCACAAAGTAGCGAACTGCCACACACATGTATGCACCGTGGGTGACAACCAAAGTGTGGACCGTGAGGCTGTTGACTCCATCATCTGCCCTCCCCTCCACAGTAGATGTTTCTGGTGGAGCAGATGAGGAGGTTTTATCCCACTCTGTGTGATGCCAGTGCTCATTCCCAATTTGCTGGAATATTTTCTTCATAAAGTCTTTGATTCGCTCCTTCACCTGAACAGAGAAAAAAAATCTGTGATAAACTGCTTTCTGCTTCTCCTCGGTTTTCTCTTAACACTAGTAGTACAGTGCTGAATGTCATTGAAATTGGACGACCTGTGGCTGTGGTCATTTTGAAACCAACACAACACACCCAGAACCTTTCCCATAAAAAAAACACATGGAAGCTGCAATTTCATCCTGATGCAACAATGTGTAACTTGTTTAGAAAAGCTCTGTACTTACGTCAAAGCTATCACTAAATATTTGCATCATCATTATCATGTACCGACCACGTACTGGGTTGGACCAGAGTTAATGTGCGAGCCATGATATAATGGATGAAGCCTGACAAGGTACCTCTGAAGCAGAACCCAGAGCCTCAGAGGCTCATTCAGTCTCTAACAATATCGCTATGCTAAATGGAGACTTTTTTTTATCACTACTGAAGGAGAAGTACTTTGATCAAAGTACATGTACATGTCTCAAACTTGCTAAAGCAGATTTTTAAAAAATCAGTAACTAACTGATTTACATCAGTGATTTATGTTAGTATGAAGCATATTAAAATAGTCATATATGTATGCAAAGGGTCAAGTTAATTAATATGAATTAATCTTAATCCAACTTCAATCAGCTCTGGACTTTCAAGATAAGAGGGTGAGCAGAGACAACTAAATTATGGGAAAATAAAGAGATGACGACAGATTTGTATTAAAATATATATTGATATAAGAGACAAACTATTCAAACTACTCCAACATGTTTGAGCTACCAACCAGCCTCACCTGCTCCTGGGTCTCACCATTTGGAGGTGTGAAGCCTGGAAATGACTGACCGGCTGCCTTTGCCATCTCTTTCAAGTCTTTCACTCGTCCTCCCTCTGCGTCCCCAAAGCTCTAAAAGAAATGATTAACTAGAGAGCTCTAGTTATTTATTAATAAACTAATATAGTAAATGTTTTAGTGAGAAAAACCTTTAGCTATAAAGGTATAACATCACACAGAAGAAGTATCACTCACTATTTCTTTCAGTAAAGGGTCACACAGCATTTGTAGACCAGAGCAGCTATTGTTGTGTTTCATTATTGTTTCTGCAGTCTGGAGGGAAAAAAACATAATAAACTATTGTTATCTGCTTAATGAACAAAAGAGGACTTTTTTTTAAAAAAGTTTACATTTTTGTATATTTTGTATATTAAAATGTGTATTTTCATTGTTTCATTTCATGTAAATTATACTCTAACATTAATCAAATGCAATGTTTGGATGAATTTTTTATGTGGAGGTTTAAATATTTCTCCCACTGTAAAATTACACCACACTGTACCTGTTGCGCTCGCAGCATATCACTAGAAAACACGTGGCTGAATTTCACATCCTTCAGGTACCGGCCCGCAGCCTCAGCCTGCTGCAGCCCAGTCTCAGACAAGGGTGAATCTATAGCTTGGCCTGGGTGGAGAAAGAAAGATGAAAGTTAGACACAGAGAAAACATGACAAAGACAGTAATTGATCTAACTGTCTTAGTACATGAATCCTAAATCATACTCTACCTTGTAGCAGACCTTCTTTGTTGTACTGTGTTTCCCCACTGCAGGAAAGTACAGATTAGGGGTTAGGGGTTAGGGACACTTTTTAAGTGTCAGAAATCAAATTCTGACACTTTTTAAGTGTCAGAAATCTGATCAGATTTCAACAGGACTCATTACTGAAAGACTAATAATAACAATATAATGTTAAAAGATACCTTCAGTTTTAATTTTAATAGGTTATATGAAATTTGAGAAAAACACTAAGTAACAATCAATGAATATATCTGTATTATGAAGTTTTACAGTTATGGCGTCGCATTGAGGCACAGTGGAGGATGGTTCATTCATTCATCGCTGCTGACATCTGGTGGTTTCTATGAGGCACCGCAGTGAACAACAGCTCAGAACCACTGAAGTGGACTAAAGCTGAACAAAGGTCATGAATGTCTACGAGCTACTCGTTCTGTCCATGTTCGCAGTTAATTATGCCTGTAAATAAGCGTTAGTTAGTTAATCAGGCTATGCTACTGATAGACAGGCTTTCCACTGTCATGTAGTCTATGTAAAACGTGAGAGGCACAAGCTGCGGCTATTTAAACTCTGGTAAACACACAGGATTTGTCTTCAGCGCTAAACAGAAATGTCACATGCACTTACTGTCGAACAAAGGTCAGTCCGAATGTGAGCGCTTTCATGCTCTGCAACTTAACGACGGAGTAACGACGCATTGACTGTGTCCTGTATTTTAAAAACAGTCAGACTGTAACTTTATCTGTCTGCAGAGCAGAGAGAGAGGTGACGCACGGAAGCTTGAACCACTGGTCGATAATGCTGCGACTAAGTGTCCAAATCATGGACAGGTATTATTGTAATATTCCTTTATGAACGTCACTATTCCTCTACATTAACACGCTGATCCAGAGCCAGATCTTCAAAACCTCAACAGAAGGGATTTCAGCCTCTTCTGATTGGCTGGAACCACTATGACTTCCTGTTATCAGTAGTACAAAACATTAATAATTAGTCCTTAACTTAGCCCTGAAAGTAAATAAACAATGTAAAACAAAACAACACTACTATCCTAAATTAATGTGATAATGAGAAGAAATTAAATAATCCCTCATTTCTTTTTCACATTATTATTTTTTTAATAACATATATAATACAAATTAAAACTAAAGTATTTTTTAAAACTATCCTCTTCAAACCTGAACTAAACCGCTTAATTTCCATAGATGTCAATCAATTAAATTTATGAAGTTAAAAAAAAAAATCTAAAGATTTAGTTGAAAAAACAACAACTAATGTTTTCATTATTTTCCCAACACTTTGAGGCTTTAAGCCAACATTGCATAAAATAACTAGCCCCCATAAAGCTAGAACT
>OMLM01011733.1:10487-58500 GCA_900302695.1 Helostoma temminkii | reverse complement strand
ACTTACTGTAGGACTGCATTTGTGTGTTCTGCAGTTTTCAGCATGTAAACTACAGTTTATAGTTTTGTAATATTTTTGTGGAATGAATCCACTAGAGGTCATTAGTTGACATTTCTTAGGAATCCCTTTAATGTTATGATCATCCTTCTATCTCACCAATGCTCTGCTTAAACATACAGGGGGAAAAAAAATATTAATTTATATATATACATTTAAATATAGGCTCTTGTTTTTGTTTTTTACATGTTGTTCTCCAGGAATGTTTTTAGCGGTCAGTGTCCCATCAAACGATTGACTGTAGTCTCTGGGGATTTAAAGTGTGGTCAGAGGGTGACACTCATATTGTCTGACCTACTACCACATTTGCTGAACTTTATAGCCGTCTTTCCTTACATTCTTCTAAATGCAGTGCATATCGTCAAAAAACAAACACATCCACTGATCTTGAAACAATTGAAAACACAGCTGAAAGGAACACAAGCGTGGGAAATAGTGAGCTGATGTGGTGTCACACCCTTTAAAGCAGAAGTTTATTGAACAGAGGTTGTGCAACAGACATTTGAGGTACATGATATGAGTTATAGTGAGGAGCGGGGGTGCAACTCAAAGGGAAATCTGCACCATTGAAACTTTCAGATATCAGAATATTTATGGTTGGACCTGACTGGTGCAGCTCATTCCATTATTCTGTGGCAGTTACAATGGTGCACACACTATATTTCAGACCAAAACATATCTTTCTCACATGCAAAGTCCATATTTACTGACATTCACAATGATTGTGGTTGTATAAAGCAAGAACTGTACTTTGGCCATCAAAGGAATGCTGTTATTCCCTCTCTCACACACAACAACATCAGATGTAGCACCAACATGAACAGAAATGAACATGCTTGAACTATCTATTGTATAAACACCCCAAGAAAATGTTGCAATCTTGTCACACCCCCCCTCCAATGTTGGTAAAGTCCAAGTGGAAGCCTTGCATATGTCCTGTTGTTTCCTCACTAGAACAGTGGGAGTTATGTGAATTTGTTGTTGCTTTTATTTCACCCCTCACTGTTTTCATTCTCCATGGTTGCAGGCCCCCTAACTGCAGAGGTATAGGTGATGGATTTGTGTGTTTTGTTTTGTCCAGTAATCCTGAGGTATAGGAAATACCAATGATGCAGAATTTGACTGAAGAAGAAGAGCAAAATAGATAAAAAAAGAGGGAAAGGAGACATGCTATCTAAGCAAATTGTCAAACTGTACAAAGAACATTTCCAGTCGAGTACTCATTTCATGTTCTTCTATCACCATCTACTTCGTTTTTCTGAATGTATCTCTTAAGCAGTAAAATAATTATATTATAATACAAATGTTTATAAAATAGCAGCACACTCAAGTGACACATCACAACTAGGTAATGTTATTTTTTGTATAAATGGAACAAATTCATAGCTTTTAGCAGCGCAAATAGACAACAATAACTCAATAAAAATATTGACACTTTTTTTTCTTGATGTCTTCACACCTCCTCCTCTGTCCTCTCTTCACTTTGGAATACAGTATCTCTAAATCTTAGAAAAACCCTTTTGTGGGTCTGGTCACCCCATACAATATATCAAAGAATTGAAAAGGTGGCCTCAACATATAACACATGCAACATGAAATTGCAGGAAAGAAAATCACAACCATTAAGTTTGGGTGAGTGCTTACATCAGGCAAACAGAGGCAAATTGAAGGGGTCATACCAAATATTCATATGGGGATGTTTTGGCAAATATGTCATTAAATTGCCCAGTTTCTTTAATGTACATTATTTAAATTTTAAATCCCCACATTTTTCTTCAGCCTGACAAACAAACATACACTCAGCAAAGTCACACATAGTCATGAAGAAGAAAATAAAAATAAAACTCAAGCATTAAGTCACAAACGCCTTGCTGTGGCAAAGCATGTGTCTCATTAAAACAGAACCAAAAAAAAAAAAAAAATCTGTCTCAAGTTTGTGCTGATGTCTGTCAAGCTGATGACACCCCCCCCCTTCCGCCAATGAACTGACACAGCAAAGCTACCAGGGGACAGATGTGTTCACTGACATTCGGCCTGAACTACATAGGCCAGCACCATGATAAACTGACCAACCACTGCAACACAAAGTCTTGAAAATGCAAGCCTCATTGCCCTCTGAAGAACATGTGCAAATACTGGATGTTACGATCACCCCCTTCTCGCAGCTCATCGCTGCCCTGTGTGACTATCTGTGGCTGTGATGCAGATAAATAAAAAGAAAAATTCAAGTAAAAACAAGCATTTCATTTGTTGACAATGTAAAGGAAAATCAACAGAAGCCACGGATCATGTGCAGGCATTCTCCAATTCATTATGGTGTTTTGTGTTCATTTAAATTCTCTACAATGGTCAGACTCCCCATCAACTCATACTTTGCTTCAATAGGAATGTTTTTTTTTTCTTTTTTTGATTGGAATGTCCTCTCGCTGTAACCTCAACTCTTTTTAATTTTGACTCCTGCATGTCTTAAAACTGGGAAACCAGCCCTACTAAGTAAACCAAAGAAAAGGCTAACAAGGAAAAAAGAAAACATCTGTTCACCTCCAATCACCACCCAATGCATTTCATTTTACTTATCTCCTGGGGAGCATGTTCTCAAAGTGCTTTGCCATTGAAATCATATAGTGGAGCTGAAAACAACCCTATTTGGGACTCCAGATACATTGACAGTATATTATCATCCTGTACTCTAAACCCCCCCCCCAAGAAAGTTCATCATCACATGATCTGGCAGCATATAGTCTTAGTTCCTCATTGAACTTCCACGTAAATGGAAACCTAGACCATTTTTGCTCGCATAGCCGTATCATTGTAGACGCCTATTACAAGAAATTAATGTTGATGCCACCTAAATATGCAGATGTCAAGAGTTTTATTTTGAGCCCTTTAGGCATCTTGTTCATTATCATCTTCCAGCCACTGGCTGTACATCAACCACACAGCAGCATGCACCTGCACCAGTAAAATCCTCCTTGTCCTAGCATCCTGTGCCATGCACTCATGTGCCCTCCACAGTTCTACAGTGACTTCTTAGTTGCAAACTGTTCGTCTCGTTCTAATTCTTTCCACTCCACACACAGGCCCCTACCTGCTAATTAATTCAGAGGACTCTAAAAAAAACTTTACTACTTTAAAAGCATTACTTTCTTCAAGAGATCTTCCTCTTCTCTTTTCATGCATCAACGTGGTGCACATGTGAGAGGTCATTACTCCTCTGTCCAGAGTCAAAGCAGCCTTTCACAACTAAGGAAACACCGTTATGTAACAAGGTGAAAAATAATGAAGTATCAGTAATATTACATTAAGAGAATGGCAGTAATAAACCAACACCTCACATGACCTCTGAGGTGAGACACCTAAGGAAAATATCCACTTAGAAAGATAATGGGCTCTATGTGAAAGTCCCTTCACCCATAAATCTTTTTCCGTCTCACTCATAGTTCATGAGATACTGTTGGCCAACAATGAACCACGATACACTGTTAATGCACGACGGCAGTGATATAGCATAGATGCCCTATTATACTGATGGACAAAGTATGTGTAGCCTCGGCTTGCTCTGTAGTCCTTTAACATAGAACTGTATGTCTATGACTCGACTTTGTTTAAGTGCCTCTCGCCATAGGTTGCACATTGCTAATAAAGATACAGGATCACATGTAGCATTCACACCACACACATGCCAACACGTAGACGCAAACACAGACATGCATGCAAACTGGCATACTCGCATACAAACACGTTTACACACTGTACCCACAAACTGACTCATACAAGCAGCCTGACAAAAGGAGCTTATTGATTTCTACTACTCAGTTCCAAAATATGTCCAATAATAATATTAATAATAACAATTACTAATACTACTACTACTAATTATTATAATCCATCTCTTCCCTGGAATTGGAACGCACCAACATTTAGCATAATGTTCTCACAGCTCACGCTGTTGTCTCACCTTTTGACACAAACACGGTCGAGGAGCTTGAACATGTGTTCTCTCTTACACCTGCCACAAATGTTATAGTGATAATATTCATATAAAACATAAAAGAGAAAAGAAACTTAAGCCCCACTGCTATCTCGTGTATGTTTTTTTCTGAATGGTTTCCACAACTGCTACCACAACATCCTCATTACCAAGATATGATTAAAATATAACTTAAAAGATCACACTATACAATCAAAGGCAGAATGCAAATATGATCGGCTTCCCTTCTGTATATCCAAGGCACCACAGAGCTTCAACTTGTATCAAATTTGATGCTTATAAACTAGAACATCATAGAAAATCTATTTCACGGGCAGGTGTTTTTGACTTGAAGAACAGAAAATCTACAAAAAAAACTAGCAAGCATTGTTCTTTTTCTCGTAAAGGGCTTGTGTTTTTTTTTATATTTTTTGTTCTTTTGTTCTTTTTTTCTGCTTTTAACAAAATTGAGGTTTTTTTTCATGATGCTTTTTTTTGTAATTCCTCTGCGATGTTGCCGTCTGGTGGTTCACAAGTTGACATCGCGGACGTCTGTTGGGGTGGAAGACTGATCCAGCTCATCCAGACCTTTCCCACTGGGTCCTCTCTGTGTCTGCTGCTGCTGCTGTTGCTGCTGCCGCCCTTCACGCAGGCTGCTCACCAAAACACGTTCAATTTGCTCTTGACACTCTTTGAGGACATCCTATAATGCAACAAGAGAGGAACAGAGCTGTAAAGGGTTTATAATCTTTCCCCCCTTATTTTTATGTTTGTAAACATCCAACAAAATAAGGCTTGATCAAACTGAAATATACAGTACCAGTGGCAAGTAAAACGATGTATGCTTCTACAATTATCATCATGATTAACAAGAAAAATCTGAAAACTGTAGTCAGTGCAAAAGACACAGGGGCCCCTGGTATGTTAGGACCGGGGCCCTTGGGCTATGAAGGCCAGGGGTTTTAAATGACCCGCTTCGGCTACTGCCAAGATTAAGCACAGACACGGACCAGACCAAAACATTAAATCAGCCCACCAGGGTTGTGTGCTGAACACCACCCCTACAGTGCTAATGTGCATGTAGACACATGTGCATACATGCGCACACACATGCCTCTCTACCCAACCTCCCACCTATCCCACCAATTCCGCCATTCCTAAAGAAAACCCAAACAGAAGTAGCCTTGACAACGGCAGCTGAAAACACAGGTAGTACTAAAGCTATGTTAATTACATCCACCTCCTGTGGGAACACAAAGGTGGTGCGTTTTTAACGAGAGCGAGAGTCTGTGTGCCTGCCTGCCTGCAGGGGATCCATCTGAGACCTGGCCAGCTCGCCTTTCACGATCAAAGGCCACCGCAGCAATTTGAGAATCCACCTGGGAGAGAAGCCTCTCAACCGAGCTGAGCCCTCATATCCTTCCATGATGGAGGGTTGACAGAGGGGACAGCGCAACGCAGGAAGAAAGAGCAACTCACTAGGGAAAGGGGGTGGTGGGTCTAAGAAGGGGAGGAGTGGTAAGTTAGAGCAACGTTGAGCTGGTTGTTAGCAGGAACATAACAGACAGGTCAAACTGTT
Organism: Helostoma temminkii; assembly: GCA_900302695.1. NCBI lineage: Eukaryota > Metazoa > Chordata > Actinopteri > Anabantiformes > Helostomatidae > Helostoma > Helostoma temminkii. Next base: position 52,894 of record OMLM01011733.1, on the reverse strand, counting down.
TTAGGGTCATTAAATATAGACCAAACTGCTGCAATACTACAAAATATTATAACCTGCACAACACTGCCCTCTGGTGGTGAAATATTGTAACACAGCTGAAGACAAGACAAGGTGCTTTTTTCCCCTCCACTACACATGCACACACATGCATAACTGCTTGCCTTAAAGCACCAGGCGTCTGTGGGAAACATGAATGAGAGCGCCCCATGGCTGGAGGGAAGGGTGAAAGTGTACCACTTGTGGAGCGGCGAAACATTCTTTCAAAATTTACAGCTAATTTAAACCCGATGGGCCACAGTTTGAGCCTGTGTTACAGCTTCTGGTGTTGCTTGGTCTCGTGAAATGAGAACTGAGACGTTACTCACATGAGAGTGGCTCTTCAGGAGCAGCACATGGCTGAGTGACAAAAGGTCATGGTGTCAAAGGTCAAATAGCATGACACATTACAGGGTGAGGCATGCACTGTGTTTTCAATGGAAAGTTTTAATTCAACTTTCCAAATTGGTACTGAAATTCTGCACACACGAACAGTGTTATGAAGACGGCTTTCTGTGAGTAGATCGTTTTTATAATAATGTTAAGACAATGTTACATTACATGCGCAATGACAAAATGACCCAGTCTGCAGAGTTCTGCATGAATAACTGACGCCTTGACATCTTTTATTTTGATTTCTTCAGCAAAGCTTTTTTGTCACTATGCATGAAGAACTTGTGGAGGCTGGACTGATCTGAGCTTGTTTCCTCTGAGGGAACATTTTCCCCAGCAACAGGTCTGTCGTGGAGAAAACCTGACCGACTGTTTCTTTTCTTCAGAGGTTGGTTGCTAACACAGGCGTGTGCGCACTCTTCCTCGTGTACGCTCACACACAGAGTCTTCCCACCAACATGCACCATATTGGTCATAAACTTTCAATTCCTGTGAGAAAATTAAGTAAAACACAGAACATGTAAAGGAACTGCCTGTGTCTTACCGCAAGAATGTAGGCCTTCCCTTCTTTAAAGATATTTTCTCCCTGTCTTTGCTGCTCTCAGTTCGGATCCCATGCCAAGCCCCATAGGCTTTATTCAAGAAACTTTAATGACTTCAGTGTGTGACTACTGGAAACACCAATACTGTTTTCAGAGAAACCCTAGGTACTTAGATACATACGCCCAATATGTTGGCCATGGGAGGTAATGCTACACTGAAGCATCTTATTTTGCAGCCTCAACCTGGAAAGACTCACAACCACTGCAGAGCCTGCCTTGCAGTTACACTCCTCCATCTACCTGACCTCAAACATACATTATACTGCAATCTGACTTTCTGACAATTCAAGGCATGCACGTTATCCCTGGGCGGCCTTTGTGACAATGGCAGCAGGGGGAAGTCGTGCAGACAGACAAAACCAAAAGGAAGAAATGTGTGAAGCCATGGAATGTGTTTTAACTGCTGACTGCACCACACAAGACAGTGTGAGCTACTCTGGGAGGACTTGGTGGTCAGACAGTTGAGACAAACACACAGGCAAGCACACACGGACGACACACATCTTACAACAAAATATCCGGGGGCTGACACTGGAAATAAGGAGTCACCACATGACTTGAATTTCCACCAGTTACAATAGAAAATGTGACCTTTCTCTTTCTTTCGCCTGCATGCCGAAACACCACAAGTGGTGACGCCACAGGGTGTGTTAATATAAATATTTCCTAATAAATGCATCTTTGTTGCAAGAATTTTGGCTTGAAAAAGAAATCACATTTCTGTGCCATCTATCTATCTCAGTGATGTTTGGGCTAAAGTGGAAACCACAGTGATTAAAAAGAGGAATGAAAACAGGAAGAAAGGGGATAATGGGAAAATGTGTTTCCGGTATCTCGGTATCTGACCCTGACTGAAAAAAGATGAATGAGAAAAAGAGAAAATGAGTGTCAAAATGATAAAATTTAGGAAGTGCACTTCTCTAACCTCTGCTTTCTATTTTAATTATTCAACAATACTTGACAAACTTGGCCTTCATGTACTAACTATTAGTCAAAATATTTGTGTTGGGGGGTCTGTTCTAGGATTCCTGCTACTATTGCAACAGTTCCCTGTATAGCGGGATGTCAGCAGAGCGGAGCTCCTTCTCAGCCACACCAGGTGTATGTGAGGCTAAACACATTCTTCCGGTGGCCCAAGATGGTGACTTTGCCCTATCACATTTCCAGTGGAAAACCTCAGCTTCTGGATACCACAGATGCCAGCAGGGTGCCAGGGGGGTGGTGCTGGCCATGATGCTGTTGGCAGCAGCTGCTGCAAAGCTGGGGAAACTTGCTTTGCCTACATATTTTGCCTGGTTCTTTGGCCAGCTTGCTATGACACGCTCTGTCATCTTGCTGAGCCTCTGCAGTGCTGGCCAAAGCCAAGTACAGTATGTGAACACATTTGGACTCAGGTTCATGCCACCACCCTGATGACTGGTGTCAAAATCGAGGTTGAGAGGACTGGTGCTGAAGTGATGTGTACAGTGGACAAATTTGGGGGAAAAGAAAGTAATGTAAGTCGTAAAATGACATGGCCAATGATCATCATTTTCTTCTTTATAGGGTGTGAAAGCCCTAATGCTCAAAAAATGACTAAGAGCGTAAATATCAGTGAAGCTACTAATGGATGTTGTTTGCATTGTCTGCATTTGTCATGAGACAGGGGATGTTATGCTATCACAAGCTTGATATAAGTTATTAAGTACCTCTCTAAACGTACAATGTTTAGTTTCATATATAGAAACCTTTCATATGTAACATATATGAAGGGCTATATACTAATGCCCTTCATGTATGTTGAATTAGAAAAGGTGCCCTCTGTTCTGCCTCCTCTGTTTACTGCGAGCCATGGCTTGTCTGAATCCAGGAATGTGAGGAGCTGATCATAGAGACACAGAGCAACTTAATTCCCGCAAGTCTAAGACCCTGCAGCCTAAACACACTGAGGCCCTGTACTGCCGAGGGCAGCTATTTGTTTTTCCTCAGCTGCTGAGCGAGACTTCACACAGCCTGCACCAGAGGGAGCCATGCTTTCCTGCAGTGTTGCATTATGGACCATAGGAGGAGATGAGAGAGGGCTGATTGTCATGAGGGAGGTATGACACCCCCTCAGTGTCCTTTTCACACTTCAACAGCTTTCTTCCACCTCCTCCTCCCACTGCGCCTCCTTTTGGGACAGAATTTAACACACCAGAGCTGAGGTTTGGGATCAGTGGTGTGCCATTTGATCTTCTCACTGTGCAGTGTACACACACAAACTCAAATGTTCGTGTTTATATTAAGTCTGCTATTACAAACCAAAAGACTTTTGCATCATGTTTAATATTCAGAGTACTCCTGCCAAGACAGTGGCCTCAGAGCTGGAACTGGTCCCTGGGTGCTGCTCTGTGGCTATTCCTGAACATTTAGGATGGGTCAAATACAGCAGACAAATTTCCCCACAGAGAGTAATAAATAATAACTTCACTTATCAGCCTACAGTGTGTCACTCTCCTTAACCTCTGAAGTTCTACCCACCAATGGACCCCTTCAATGAGCTATAGCAAGCTAAAGCCCACTCCCAAATGTGTGATAAAAGCCAGGCATCTCAGAGTCAGTAAAGGCCTTGGCTGTGTTTGGACTCAACTCACCCACCACCGCAAGATTCACCATACCCAGACAGCCACACAGCCTGGCCAGCATTCCTGTTAGTGACAGAGCGCACTGTATATGCTCTCAACCTGCCTCATTATGAGGATTCTTTATATGAAGGGGCCCTGAAAGCTAGATGAGACTGATGCAGAAGAAAAGAAACTATGCCGCAATAGTGCTGCTCACTAACTTGGAAGTGTATGACAGGAGAGACCGGATAGAAACACATGCAGTTAGCTGTAGCATGTTGATTGACTTCTAACCATAGCGGCATTGTTCTTATCTCACTCTTCATTTTACGTTTTTCTCCTCATGACAAATAATGTTCCACCCCCCCACCAAAAAAATGGGTTTGTGGCAAACCAAATCCCAGTCAAGAAGCTAAATCTGAGTGTGACATTTCAACAACTCAACTACCGTCTGTTGCAAACACTCAACCTCAACAACCATGCAGGGTTTCTTAACTTTTGACATAAATAACAGGGATATTTTCCCTCTGAGAAGTAGAACGCCAGACAGAAAAACTGAATTTGCTTTGTTAACAGTAATAGGCTGTGTTTCAGTGGTAATCAGATGGGTTTATTGTAATTGGTTGTGTGTGAGATGAAAATCTTCCGACGGCAGCAGCAGCTGATTCAGCTTTGAATCACAGAGTTACTGAGATGCCTGCAGAGATACTAACATTCACATCCTGCCCCCCGAGACTTTACCGAATTAGGTATTAAGTTATGAAGTAAACCCTGACTAAAACCTGACTAACAAGACCACAGTAGAATTTTGTGATTTAAATGTATTCTTGTTTTAGAAAATAATATGTCTAGCCCCACCAAGCTGCAATACAGTAAGTGATCTATATGTGATAGAGGAGTATAAAATAAACTCACCACTTCTGTGTTTGTAATTTTGGCCAGCAAGTCTGTCAGACTGTCACCCCACTGTGACTGGTCAGCTGAATCCAGCTGTAGGCCACAGATTGCTGCCCCCACACTTCCTGTGGCAATCATGGAGGGAGGATACATGGCGAATCTGAAATCTGTTGAAGGAAGAAATACTAATTAAGTCATGTGTTTGCAAAAGATGCAAATATTTTGTTATTGCTGCAGCAAGTCAGAAGTTAAAATGTTAACAGTAATGCTTAAGTTCTTTGGACTCTTTTGTTCACCTGGTGCAGTTTCTAAATTACACTTTCCCTTCATGTGCTGCACAAAAAGGGTACACATATGTCCCTCCCAGAGACAATATAATTTGGTAATCTAGCAGTCAGCTAATAAATAATCCTTCTATTGCACCGGGTCTGAACGCAGCGCTCACTAATGACCAGGGGCCTGGATAATGAGGGTTCACTTGGCTTGTAAAGGAGCTGAAAAGCAACCACCCTCACCCTCTCCCCGCCTCAGTCCCCCTTTCCCCAGCTCGGCCCCTTTTCTTCCATCTCCTGAGTAAATCGTGTGCTTGCTGAAAAAAGCCCCATAGCACTTGGAAAGGGAGGAATAAAGAGGCTCAGTGCCTCTGCCAATGCTCACTGCTGTAGGTCCTTTTTCCACGTGTGGTCACAGGCGTGCGTCTCAAAGACCAATAACCTTGTTAGCTCCCCTCACTGTCATTCATAATGCAAATGAGACAGCTTGTGAACGGGCCAGAAGCCCGAAAAGGCAAGGCAACTGGCATACAGAGGGAAAGAGAGCAAGGGAGACAGAAAGACAGGGAGAGAGAACTTTTTTCACTTCACAAACAGAGGCACGCACGCACACACACAAACACACACACACGTGCACGCACACACACGCACAGCTTTCTCTATTCTCTCTTTATGTCTTGCTCAACTTCTACCTTTCTTTTTGGACAACACATGGTCTGCTTAGATAGAGCCAGTGAATGGCACACATGCCCCAGTCTTTGTTGCTACAACAGGCAGTGGTTTGCATTGGCAGCCCTCCTATCTTTTAGCATATTAATAGAGTGGCGGGCCTGCTGGAGGAAAGGCAGAAGAGTGTGACTCTATTGTCCAGAGTCATCACCTCATTTCACCCAATTGAGAGACACAGCATCCATCCCCTCTCTGCTGATACCAATTCAGCAAGACAGGCTGGACAAAGGCTGTGGCTGGACAGGGGGACAACGGGGTCAACGGGGGGAGGAAGATGAAGAAGGAGGGATGGACGGTATGGCAACAAGGAGAAAAGAAGGGAAGGTGGAGGGCGTGGTGGGAGAAGAGTGGGGGGCAGACAACTCTGCTGCACATCACCCTCAAGTCTGTGTCCAGACTCTTGTGAGGTTTTGGAAGAAGAAAAGAGTCGCCCTCGAACGACCCTCACCTCCTGCCCCCCTTCCCCACAAGTATGCCTCTGTTCCTTGGCCACCTATGGGCTAGAGGAGTGGGCAGTGGGGACAGAGACACAGCCTGCACATTAACATATTGCCATATTCAATTGCAAAGCAAACTGCGTGCGATGGCTCTGAAGGAGATTTTTCCTCCTTCTGTTTTTTTTCATCTGGAATCAAAGAGGTAGGTCCTTTGATAGCTGTAAAGGCAGCTCCTCACTGCCTTTTTAAGATGCACAGCCAGGCGCTTTCTCATCTTGTGGGCTCAGTGTTGACAAATAAATGAACTTATTATACACCCCTGTGTTAGCTGCTGGGCCACTGCCAAGGGGCGATTTATTAAAGGCTACCTCGAGCCAAGAGGAAAGAGCACACAAAGCCCTTCAGCATTACATCACTGCTGTAAGAGCACAGCTTTCTATAGAGGGGTAGAAGGACAAAGGAATACACGGATTTACTGTACGTGTGCAGCAAGTGCAGACTGACAGGCAAGGAGGCCGACCCCTCAGAGACATGAGGAGGGAAACAATGCACCAATGCCTGCATGCTTTTAGACGCAGACACAAACACACAGACACACACACGACAGATGCAGGTTTGTGGGAGAGCTGAGTGGCGGGCAATGGGCAACAAGCTGATTTTTCACACTCAAGACAAGACAGGTCTGTAGCACAACAAGGACCCGCGCATGCAGCCGATGCAGGCTGATACTCCGGCCTGGTGGCTGCTGCATGTGGGGGGAATAATGGCCGTATTTTAGGAGTCCCTCATTGATATTCATGTTGAGGATAAACACTGTATGTAGCTGAGTGGGGACGCCTGCAATGGAAAGCTCCCTGTGAGCAGCGGCTGGCTGGCCTGGCCGGCACGCCTCTCACCCCCTTCAATGGCCCTTTCTCCTCCCTGTGCCCCCTCGTCTCCATTCCTCCATGTTCCTACCCCCTGAAACTTCATCCTCAGGCCTCTGGTCACACAGTCTGCTGCCCTACATGGCCCGCTCCTCCTGGGTGGCTGCAATGCACAGTTTGCACATTAAACTTGTAAATTAATTAAAGTTGGAAAGTTGAACAACTGCCAAAAGAAGAAAGAAAAAAACTCTTCTTTTCAGCCTCTCTTTCCAGCGCTATAAATCAGGGTCTTGTATTATATACATATAGGCCTTATTGACCTTGTTCATTAAAGAAGTAGCGTTATGAGGATCCAGAGTATGTTGACTGATTAAGGTAAAAAACAAACATCATTTTGGGATTGGCATGACAGTATGTTTCACCACTAATGTGACACAGCCGAGTAGTCAAAACAAGATCTGTGCAGAGCTACTCAGACGTTCCACATAGTGTAGCTCTTTAAGATGCACAAACAACAACAACTTCCCAACTAGGCTCTTCCAAAAAGAGCCTGAAGAATTTCTCATGAAAAAACAATAATAACTTATATTGTTATAGAGTATGTCATATTTATTAGCTCTTGTTCCAGTCACTGTGGAGACGAAGAGAAAATAGGATTTGGGAGAGGCTTGAGTCACGCATCCTGCTGTGAAACTGTGATTTCAACTCATTTGCCAGAAAACAGAGTTCCTCTTAATTGTTGCATCCTGTGACAGTTCTCTTTAGTCTTGCACTATCATCTTGACTGTCACAGCTGCAGGCGTTGGTAACGTCAGCGATGAGGAGCATACAGATTTGGCTCAGATTGGCAGGAGACTTTTCTCCACATTGGAAGAGAACAAATTGACCCCTGTACATGTGCCTGGCTTCAATATTCAAAAGCTCTGTCTGTCTGTTTACTGTTGGGAGATAATAAGGTTTGGACATTTAGAGCTTTGTAGAAACACTTAAAATCCTCTAATCAGAAAAAGAATTGTGTTAATTGAAAATAAGACCTGCTGCCATTATGATTTACTTCAAGTCACAATTATTAGTCTTTTTGGTTAATGTGAACTCCAAGATAAACATGTAAGCTTAAAACTCTTTTGATTTCTAACCCTTTTAGGTGGAGTAATTGCAGTATTCAAAGCAAAAAGCTCCTTCTTTGTGTTTCTGGTGTGACTCAGCTGGCCACAGTATTTATAGTGTGGTGCTGATTACACCAGTGAGGTGAATGGGGGAAATTCAGGACATGCCACTTGATGATTCACTCTGTATGCCACATTTTTAGGCACATACTGTCAGGAAACTTCTTCTAGTTGTTGATGAAGAAACCAGACCGGACATGATTCCTCACATCAGTGGAGCATGTAAAGCAATGATAATTTGTTGGACGAGGTGGCTAATTTGTTGGGGTTCTGACTCATGAAACATGAAGGGAGTTTTATGTAAACAAACACCAGTAGAGACCTTTTCGTTGACCACATCTGAGATGAATCATTCATCCTCAGAATGGAGAGATGGGCCTGGAGGGGAATCTCCATGCAGCAGCCACTTAGAGGGGAAGCTACAAGGATGATTTCTGGGTCTGGACCAGTGAAACTTAACAGCCTGAATGAAACAGGGCTGAATCATCTTAGAATATTTCAGTGGACACCGTTTCATAAAAAAATCGCAATGTTTTCCTTTTGTATTTAAGACACACCCCTAAGAAACGGTGTATATATATATTTTAGTTTTACTGGTCATATTTGTATAATTCTTTATTTTGAAATAAAAATACATACCATGGTTAAATTGCACTTTCATTTGGGTTAGAAGCCACATAACAAACTAACTTGTGACAAACTGTTCACTTCGATAATATGCAGGGTACAACTGAGGTTCAGTTTTATATACTTTATATACAAACTGACTGAATAAATACTACTATGTGAAAATTTAAAGAAAAAAAATATATAAAATATAACTTCTTTCATTGCAAATTTGTTACAACTGGACCAAAGGAAATGTGAACCAAGAACAGCAGCAAAGCTTAACTCAGTCATGTCTGTTAGCTAGTGAATGATTAGTTTGTCTCATAGAAACTAACCAGTTAATCATCAAGTTACTTCACACAGTCCAAAGACACGTCTACATACCAGAGAAAAGTAATCAATTACTACACAAAGACAAAAGAAGAAGTACTCAGTTACTTAAATCACTTGTTATTTACATCCCAACTTGTAGCAAAATCTCCACTGTGTCCTCTGAGACAATTGTCTCTTTTCGACAGCACAGTTGGCTGTGATCCAAAATTTTCTTTTGATCAACTTCTGTGACTATTGTCACCATTCCATGCATACCATTACAGTGAGCCATTGGAGTCGCTTTTAGAAAACAGACCATAATCCCTGCCAATATGGCAAGAAGACGGAGCTCAAATAACCACAGCAGACAGGTTGAGGTGCATCTGTCTGCCCCATGCACCCCATCCATTCTCCCACTTACCTCAATTGAATAAGAATAGAAGAGGAAGCTCGAAGTACTTGGTGTCTGTGTGGAGGAATGGAGGTTCATAATCTCCCTTAATGAGCTTGTTTCTGGAGTATTATCCGACGGCCTGCCTGAGGGAAATGCTGGTGTTTCCTATCAAGTGGCCCTGCAGCGTTGACCCTCGCATGGCTCTGCATATGAAATGTAAGGGCCAAGGCTTTTGTCTCCTTTCTCCTAGCATCTAGCTGAGCCCCTGAGCCATTTGCATAGGCGTGAATGGACCAGCCAACGTTATTAATTAATACAGAGCCAGCCTGCGCCACCTGACAAAATCCCACCGAGTGGCCCGAACGGAACTGTTTCATCAAAAGGGAGGAGCCATTAGGAATGAGAGGCCTTATTCTTCACTTCTCCTCTTCTCTCTCTCTTGTTCCCTTAAAAACAGAGAGCCATGGTTGTATGCGTGTTTTCTTTCTGAGTGTAGAAGCAGCAGTGGTGGGAGTAGTGGTGGTTTGAATGAAACTATATTAAATAGGAAGGCCACAGGTGAACTGTTGTCAGCCGTCTTGCAAATGTAAATCCTCCTCAGAGATCTCCTTCTTCTCCTGTGCCTTTACCTTCTCAGTGCCGCTCAGAGGATGTCTCAAGGAGGATTCTCACCAGATAGCCCAAAGATTTACGGCTGGGAACGGTCTCCAAATGGGGTTTTGAATTCCCAAAGATCTTCAGATGCACCAAACTGTTGACTCACTCGCGCTCTCTCATTTCTCTGTCTTGCCCTCACTCTCTGTCTGCCTGGATACAAGTGTGAGGAAAGCACAGATAAATAGCCTGTTGCTAATCTGGAGGGGAAGAGAGCAAGAGATAGTAAGAGAGAGCGAAGGAAAGGGAGGCAGAGGAAAGAGGTGTTTCTTTCTTCAATACTATGCAAACAGGAACTTCTGTTGCAAACCTTTCTCACCCTCATATCCATTGCACAATCAGAGCAGGGAATTCCATCACTACATGTTGTAAATACCTGTCACCTCCCTTGAATCTATTCATCTTACTACACACATACTTCAGCACAAGGAGCTGTTTCCCACGGGAGGTGTAGTTAGAATTCCTGTTTGGGGCCTGCAGAAATGGAAGCTGGTGGTGGTCACTCAGAAAGTGGTAATGAAAGAAACTCCAAAAAGCATCATAAATAATTACTTAAGTACTAGTTTTCTATCACTCCCCCTCAGTTGTTTGTAGCTTTGAATGTGAAGTTGGAGGTGATGCAAACAGGAGAAACTTGTCCTATAGAGAATATCGACATGGGAAAGCTATCATGTCCTCCAGCTGTTGGGCGGGGAGGCGTGAGAAGTTAGAGAAGGGAGAAACAGGGAAGGAAGGAGGCAGAGGAAAGAGATATGAAAACACGACATACGTTAGAATTGGCAGTGAATAAACAATACACTCCTCTGGCTTTCTCTAACTCCCCTGTTCCCTCCTGTATCTACTCCACCTCGACCTAACAGTCTCTTCAGATCATGTTAAGGGGTCCCCGTCCTTCCCACGACTCACTGCATGTTTGATCTTGAGACAGCAATTCACCTCAAGAGCAGAAAGACAATGGTCTGCCTGCCTCCACCCCTGTCGATTCCATTTCTCGACCCTGTGCGACATAGGAATGTCCCTCAATCAGGCTAAATCTGCTTTGAAGTGTTACTGGATGCTCTGGAAGCCATTGATATGCCTCCAAAACATGACCACATACTAGCCTGGGAGAAGATAGATGACGGTCATCAGATCTATACATCTTCCATGACACATGCTTTTCTCAGGCAGAACATTTTCCCACTGGAGGTAATGCTTTCCCGTTAAGTTACGGCGGGCCATGACTGGCCCACAGCACGCCTCTGAACGGAGTTGTTGCCGCATGTTATTCAGCGAAGAAGGCTTTGATAAGGTGCTGAGAGAAGAATTCGTAGATAAAAGTATTTTGCAACATTAAAGTATGTTGATGCAATCCATTATCACTTGGTGTTACTTGGCAGCTTATCCTTGATCACTGTCACTTGCAACACCAAAGAGATTATATAAAAATACCATATGACATCGCACTTTGTATGGTCATCGTTTGGATTGGATTTTCCACAAGTCAGGCATCTGTTAATACTGCAGGACATGACGTGTATGACATCAGCATACATTTATGTCCTACCTGTGGCACAGAGGGCGATGAATGTCTGCACATGTTTGCGTATAAGTGCCAGTTTATCCTCTGGCAGCGGCAGCCTCCTCACAATGTGCTCAATGAAGTCGTTTGGTGTCACTGCTGCCAAATTCCACTTCAACTTCCCCAACACCACCAGTTCCCATTCCTGGGGAGAGAGGGAGAGAGAGAGAGAGAGAGAGAGAGAGAGAGAGAGAGAGAGAGAGAGAGAGAGAGCGAGAGAGAGTAGAGAGAGTAGAGAGGGATGACCGAAAACGAGAGTGAGAATGTTTAAGTACCGCATATATACACACTTTGCTACAAAACTGCTGCTTTGCTGCCGTTGTTCAGCAACTTGCACTGCAGCCTAAAGTGTGTGAATGTAACTGTGTGGGCCCCTGGCCCCGTACAGAGGTGAGTGTGTGGAGCATAAGCATTATTGTCAGTATGTTAGTCTCTGCTTGGCTGGGCCTGGGACAGAAAAACAGCAGTGCTACCAACCCAGGTGACCTCACAGCACTGTCTCCCTCCCCGTCTGTCTGTGTAGCATCTGGGGACTTTCCTAAAGAGGCCCACCAGAGGATCTGATGTGCGTTTGTGCTTGTGTATTTGTAGAGAGAAAACGAACGGGAAGGCTGTGATTGTTGAGCAGGATCATCAATAAATCTGTATTATCTTATCTCAATCTATCAATCATTTACATGATCACAACTCTTGAACGTTACAACAAATAAAGTTTAAATGACTTTCTTCATTGCAGCTTGTGTTTTGCTGCGGGGCCTGTTAACACTTCAATCCAGCCTCTAAGCCTATGGTATGCTTTACATAAATAATGTCAGGTGTCACATATAGGTTAAGACGGGATTTTAAATGATTTACAACATGTTTCTGGTTCACAGGAAACACAAACCTTGAGCAGCATTTATCATGAAAAGCTTTAGATCAAACATGACTCAACACACTTCTGTAATATCAGAAAGGAGTTATAGGTGTGGCGTTCTCTTCTCTTAGAGCGTATTGTTACTTTCACTTCCTAGAGGAGGAGGTGATTAACGGAAGAGATGGTGACTAATTTGGGAAAAAATTTTGTGGTTTGGTTCCGAACTGCAGCCTTGTGACTGGGACTACGGATGCTCTTCATTTTGTCATTCAGAGAGAGAGAGAGAGAGACAGACACAGAGACCACATGGACTCAAGTCATGAGGCAATTCAACATGGCTGTCACTGACCTTCCTGCTACAAGCCTTCAATTTTCTAATCAAAGTGACCTTTTTCAGCCTTACAATGTTTCCTGATCTCCTTAATGTCAGGCAAATGGAGGTAAGGGATGAAAAGGTTTTCAAACAAGGACGTTGTTTATAACTATAATTACTAAAATGGGTGGAAATAAGAAAATTAAAGCCTTCTGATTTGAAGGTGAAAGACGTATTCATCTGAGGTACCACCTTGTTTGAAAAAGTGTAGCCAACAACTAAGAAATTCAATTACTTAATCATATGCAAATCATAGTGCCAACAAGTGGTTTGTTGATTGTGGCTGCTCTTATGCAACATGGCTGCCTCCTGCTCTCAAAAGCCTTTTCCATCAGTAACAGCAAGATTCAAGTTTACAGTGAAGCCTGTAACAAACCTTGCAACACAGGCTCTATGCTGACAGAGTGGCAGGCAGGCAGGCAAGCAGGCAGGCACCCACTTCCTTCTGCTACTGCCTTCCTCTGGTCACACCTTCTTTGTAACATTGCGGTTCTCTTTACAAGAACTGTTACCAAAGATGAGGACAAAAAAACGATCACATGTCCTGAGCAGCTGATCTCTGTTTCCTGTATCTGCATGTCAGCCAAAATAGTGCCTTATACAGAAACACTGTGAAAGGCCTCAGCAAACCAGTTCAAGAACTGAAGCTCTGTCTTCAGATTGAACATAAAGGTATGACGGAGTCAGTTTTCTGGCAAAGAGCAGTACTCTATAATGTTTGACGTGTCTCCAGCATGATTTTCTTAATAATGCACGTTCTGTCTATTTGACAAACCTTCAACTATAACATGCTGACCATTGAAACCTCCACTGGAGAGGGTAAATTAAATGTGATGCAATATTGTCAAGCAGAAATGCATTCCAGAATATTATCAGAAACCAACAAAACCAACAGCAGCTCATCAGCAACCGGAATATACTGCAGCAATCAAGCCCAGCAAGTAGGGCCGCCAGTCAGCTAGTGAGGCAGGCCTACAACCATCAGCCACGTTTGAATCATAATATGTGGCCTCTTTCACAACATGGGTGGGATTGGCTGTTGTTTACCAAGGAATGTTTATGTAGCACCACAGAGCAGTGGGGAAATGCTTATCTGATGTGAAAGCGAGTTAATTAATTGGTTTGCACTGGTGAAAGCAGCTGGTATTATCAGGCCAAACAGGTCTTATCAAATAAATAGGACACAGAGCAGTGACATTTTTGCTGCTCTAAACGACACAGAATCTCCCCTGCGTCAGCTACATGTGTTTTGACTGTGAGACACAGTTGTGCCTTGTAAAATGTGCAAGAAGCAGAAACAGTGCAGCATGACATAACGTCAAAAATGTGTGCATCCATGGTTATATTTGGATGAAAACTAAACTGTAAAAGGCAGACTTGAATTTCTCTGTGTCTCTCCCTCTCTAGCTGACAGGAACAGAGTCAGAACTTTGGCTGGAGTTCAAGCTGACCTCGTTGCTCTGTGCAAATATCTGCCACTAGATGGCGATGGAGACCACTACACAGACTGGATGGTACTGTAAAGCCCAGGGAGTCATGTACAGTAAAGAGAGCTCTTGTGTGGAACAATTCACTTTGGGGCTTTTGCTTCTCATGGACGTTTGATGACAGGGCAGTCCAAAGAGGAGCCTGGACAACACATTGGGTAAAGTGACAACAGCTCTGGTGTTCAGTGTGCCTAAAATCACCATAGTTTAACACTTCAAACAGCATTGAAGCCAGAGTGTCAGAAATATGCCATGAAGCTATGTTTGTCAGCTGATGATGACATGAATGAATCCTCAGAGGTGTCATTGTGAATTCTTCTGAAATGTCTTCAACCAAATGTTTCTTACCAGCAGCTCTTGTGGTCTGATGGAGTTATCTGTGTAGATGCAAAGCTTCTCTGCAGTTAATGGACGGGTCTCTTTTAATTTAGATGCAAGAAACATGCAGACTGCTCCCAGCAGCTGCAGGTTACACTTTTTGGTGGGCACCACGGCTAAAAATCTGTCTAAGTAGTTCATGGCCAGGGGAAAAACTTCTTCCTCGCACTTCTGCTCCTCACAAACCTGAATAAAGAGAGAGCAGACAATGCAGCAATGTTCAGCATTTGGAATCAATTTCCCACCCTGCAGTGATCTGACTCGTTTTCAAGCACTTCAAATGTATATAAAACGTTTATGAGATAACGAAACAAAAGTCTAAATCACACACAAAGCACATATAAATTCAATGACACACATAGTTGGGGCACCGCCAAGAATTTGCGCCCAGCCCTAATCATAAATTAATTCAAAATACATTATTTTACAAAGAATGGAATAAGTCTCAGAAACATACTATCAATAGAGTCACATTCCTGCAGTTCATTGACTAAGAAATGAATTCAAGTCACAATCAGCCGAGCCAAAAACACCCCGACAGCACAGCACACGGAAACACACTTTTTCTTTCGTCATATTTTCATAAAATAATTAAAAATATAAATAAATTATCTAGACCGATTTTCTTCGCATCATAATGTTCAGGGGGGCTTTCTACATCATACCCGACAATTCGTATCCAAATTAATGCACGATAAATATGAATCAAATGTCAAAATAAAAGTCGAGTAGTAAGAGGTTGGTATGGTGTGCGTCACCGCCGACTCCATGTATTTATTTCAAAAATTAATTAAAAATCCCCAGTGTGTCGGACCCGGATGATATTTACATGGAAATAAAGCTCAAAGCCTCAAGGTTGTTTACAGTTGCATGTCGACGAGAAATATTGATCGAAAGCACAAAAAATGAACATAATTCCAGAGTGAGTCACTGCGACTGGGGGAAGACCAGCAGGACAGATAAGGCCCTCGCCCCTTCCGACATTTAAAATAGATACTCAAATGTTGGCATCGCTTTTTGTGACAATTTCTATATTCCACGGACACACGAGACCCTCCTCTGTCATTGCCGATGGCTTTTAACCGCTGTTATTGCGTTTATGACACTGTAAAGTCCTCTTAAAAGCACAAGCGCTCCTGTAAAAAACCAACATGGCGATAGAACAGCGAAGGGCAGAATTGCACTGGGGAATGCATACGTGTGCATGAAATATTCAGCCTATCTACAATAATAACATTAAAGAATCAACAGGCAGCTTATACGGACACCATGTGAGGCGTGTGAAACAAATTCTGCGGTGTCACAGATGTAATAGTTCGCAGTTACACGAACGCAGTCTTCATGATCGGACTTTAAAATGGTGAGAAATTACACAAAACGTCATATTTGGGTAAAACGAGGGATAATCGCTAGTAAGTGACAGTCAAGCCTTATCTGCTGCTCACATATTGCAAGCAGAGCTCGGTAAAGAAGTAACGAAACAAATGAGGAGGCTTTAAAGTCGAGCACGGAAATAATGGGACTTGTCAGCCCTCGATGTTTCGCTATACCTCCAACATCCATGTAGCGACCATCCTCCTCATAAACGGCTGAATATCTTTCTGGACGCCTTTGAAATAGGAATACTGGGGTAGAAACCTCTCCTCTATGGTCAACAAGCTCTGCAGGACTCTGTCATCGCACAGGAGGTTCGGATCGGGACGAGCTCGTATGATGGTGTCCATTTCGAGGCAGAGCAGCTCCATGGTGCTGGTGCTTTCACTAAAGTAAAAAAGTAGGATTTCCCCTCAGGAAACGCAAAAGCAGTGTTGCAGAGCAAAAACGTAAAAAGAAAGCAGGGAAAGTCTTTTAGAGGCATAAAAAGTGAGACTGCAGGGGCTCCGTAAGAGTAGTCCTGCCTCTCCTTGTTGAGAACTTTTTCCTCTCCCTACAGTGCGCCTCTACTTTCATCCGCCTGGCCAGACCAGCCGCATTTCAAGCGTGCGTGCGCCACTGACGCAATTCACTTCATTACCTCTGTATAGACCAGACGCAACATGCTGCCCTCCTCTCCCCGTTTCTTCTATTGTGACACGCAAGATAACTTTCTGAAAACGTGTTTCATTTCAAAATTTAAAAGGCGGACACTTTCCCACAGACAGATGGCCAGCAACACACACAGACACATCTAATGTCTAGTTTGACTTTTTTTTTTTACACATTAATATCAGATTGAGGAGGTAATACACCAGATATAAGAATGATATGGATGTGGACTTATATATGAATATGTGAGTGATTAATGTTTACTGGGATCAGGGTGCTTTTAGGTGAAATAAATGCTTTTTCCTCTGTTTTTATAGATGCATTTCTGTTTGTTGGAGTTTGATTGGCTCCTGTTGGTGATCACAGAGCTGGGGGCATAGCAACATTGTCACTTAACACACTGTAAATAAATGAATGAATGACTTATTGGTTGCTGCATCATAATTGCGCATATTATCAGCATTAAAAGGCTTAATGAAACCTGCTTTACTTGCTTAAGAGCAACAAGTGCCCCCTTGTGAACGTACTTTGCATGAGTTTGGCTAAGAGAGAGAAAAAGGGAAATCTTTAAAAAGCGACTAATTCGTATTGATTTCTACTTAAACCAACATGTCTGCCAGCTTTTACACGTGAACCCAGTGAACCTTCATGCTGTGTATGTCGCATGTAGACGCTGTACTTATGTGGCCATAAACGCTGCATGTTAAGAAGCATGTGCGCGCACGGACACGTGCACAGCTCAGACCCACCCACCCACACACAGACACACACACTCACACGCACACGGTCTTACTTTTTTTTTTTTCATAGCAGCTTTAAACTGCTTGTGGTTTAAGAGATAGCTTTCTAGGAAATTTGAAGCAGCGTTGAAGTTTTTTTTTCCTTTTTTCTTTTTGCATTATCTTCTCTTAAAGATAACACAAAGATGAGAGTCTTTGGGTTTGCTCAGCCCAAATAACAACTAATTCACCAGTTCCTGCTATAAAGCACTATTTTTTTAATTAGTAATAATTTACATGGAAAAAAAGCAGGTGGAAACGAAGCTGAGAGTGTTAAGTCATTGAGCAGATAATTAAAAAATGACTGCCAAATGATTTAGCCTCACATACAGTCACAAAGAGAATCTGCATGGGTAAATATGTTAATCCCCCTTCTATTCTTAGTCAACTTCAAAGACTGAGTCTTGAAAGAAACGAGACCTCGGTGCATAAGGGGAAGACTGGGGACTGTAAAGTCCTCAGAACTTTAGAGCTGTTAATTTCCATCTTGTTCCATCTTTCTAGCTTGTTGGTTATATAGCCATACTTGTGAGAAAAGTGGGGGAAATGTCTCTTTAAAGTTTTCTTTCCAGTCTAAGTTGTTTCCTCCTCCCTGTGTGTCTATTTGCATAGCCAATAGCTCCACAGCGATTGTTACTGGGCAGACTTCTATACCTTCCTCTCTTTCTCTCTTTCTCTCTCTCTGCTTCCACTCCTGTGGTCATTTATAAGTCTCACCCCTTAAAGGATGTCGCGGCTGGTTAAACAGCCCATCTAACACACGCACATGAGAATCAGGAGAGTCTGAAAGTGGAATCATGACTGAAGTTTGGTGAATTCTTGATCTGTTAGAAAAGAAACTGCGGGTCAATGTAGTCTCATAATGACTGTTAAAAACTTGACAAAGAGGCAAAGAAGAGAAGGTTTGCGCTTGCAAAGGCATATTTCCGCATTTCCTGCGCACTAAATTGCTGAAGATTGTCTTTTTCTTTTTAGAAACAAGTGTCAGCATCTTGAAACAAGAGCTCACCCCACCGACAAGGAAATTAATCAAACTTTTGAAAGTAGGACAGAAAACGATTTGCAGCTTAACTGCAGATGCTTTCATCAGAAAATGATTTCTACACTATAGAATTAATTAAATTAATAACAGATTTTCAATTTATTAAAGCAGCAAAACGCGCACAAAGAATCTCGACTTTAAATGGGTATATTTCTATTTTGATGCACAGTGGACTTATGTGATAAAATTCTATTTTAAGGTAATCAAAATAAAGAGTTCTGCAAAAACCGACCCTTTCAAAGAGTTTAAAATAATCCAAAACGAATCAAATGTGGCCAAACAGTGCTGCGGTGGAGAGACAGGTGCTCCACATCATCTCCACCATCCAAGTGCGTCAGGTGACGCCAGCTCACCAGGATGCGCAATTACGCATCTCAAAGCCACAAACGTCAACTTGTAATCGCAGTTTGACGCCACTCTTACGTCTTTACTGTGAAAAAAGTTGTTTTACAGTTAAGAAAGTTGCAGATTTATTTAACATCGTCATCATGCACAGCACACTGCCCATGTGGAGATGCATACATTCCTAAAATCTCTCTCCATAAAAAAGAAAAAAGAAAACATGTCCCAGTGAGTAGAAGCTGAATAAGCAACATATTTAACATTTTTAATCAATTAATATCTTAAACTAATAATGATTATAAAAAAATCTTTACTGAACAAGCCGCATGGTATTCCCCCTTAAGCAAACATTTTAATAAAGTAAACATGTCATGACATACTGCTGCAATGACCCGCAAGTCAGTAGGTTTTTTTTCTGCAGCTCCTGCAGCGGCAGTGACGACAGCGGCTCCTCTGACTGAGATCACAAGCAGCAGCGGCAGCAGCGCGTTTTGTCCCCGGAAGCATTCAATTATCATATCAGAATAAAATCGGAACACAACCCGTGGTTTATAAACGTTAACAAGTTGTGATCCAGTACAATTTAGAGGCAAACAGGGAGGGGAACAGCCTATAAATACCGAAAGTTCCGGCGACGCACACTGCAAGAAGTATCCGACGGATCAATTTATTTTGTTTAAAGTTTTTGAAATGTTATTTTCTTTAATAAAGTTTATTAAAAGCCAGACACTGAGCATGGGCACACGTCCACTTGCATTCAGCTTGTCAAATAGTGCTCACATCTGGAAACCATGTGGAGATTTTTTGGCTCCATTAAACAATGTTTCAATGATTATTAATTATATAAACCATTAAAAGATTCGGTGATTATTAACCCCTACTTGTAGATTTTCCCCGCTGTGTTTTCAATATGAATACATATGAAAGACATGAATCAAAGAGTGAGGGTGGTCACTTTTTGCAGTTAGAGTCGAGCAGTGACTCATCATCGCCGCACCTTTGAAATCACCGTTACACCGAGAAGACATAAGCAGACAACACCCGATCATGAGAGAGTCACTGAGTTTTTTCGTCTCCTTCTTCTCGTTACACTTGAGAAAAATGTCCCACGTGAGAGAAGAAGTGTCGGAGGACGATTTGACAGGCTCACATCAAGGCAGAATCACTTGTGAAATGACACAAGTGTGTTTGTTTTCAAGTAAAACACGCATTCGTGCCAAATTAAACGGCTCTGCCTTTCTGATCAAGTCTGTTAAGTCTCTTTTCTAAGAATGTGTCAGGCATCTGGCAGATTCTAATTTCCAAGCAATGATACACAGAGGAAACATTCATATCTTTTCATTGTTAAATTAACTCAAAAATAATCCATTTTATGAAATAATTTTATACACACTAAACGTTTAAATATCTGTATCAAAAACACAATCACAGAGCAGATGTTCAGGTTTTTCTATTGGACTACATGTGCATCTACCTAAAAGTGAAACTAAAATGAACAAGAATAGACAGTAAAGATATATACACACATATTTATATGTATATTTTAAACAAAGCTTTTAAACGGATAAGATCTGTTTAGGTATGTGGGGAGAAATACCTCAAACACTAAAACAACACACCTGCCACAGCAGGTCAGCAAATACCATGCAGGAAATACACCTCTTTAGAAAATAAAATTAAAGAAATTTTTTCAAAAAATTACTGGTATGTTATTATAATGTGACATGATCTAATCCTTCTTAATGTGTCTTTTAAACATTCAAAGAAACAGAAATATTCAATAACTTTGGTGGATTAATGTGAATTTCCATTTGTGTCTGTGTAGTTTGAATTATTCATTAATTGTTTAACTACCCATGTTTATATATATTATGGTAAATATTCATCATAATCCATCTTAAGAATAATTTTTATAGGACTACTGATAAAGGTATTGACACTGTAGCTATATCAGATTGTTGTTGAAAAAAAGGTGTAGTTAGATTTACTGAAATTAATACAGAGATTTAATTTTTTGTTAGAAAATAACATAGATAAAATAAAACATTTCATTCTCATAATTCAAATGTGTTCATTTCCTATTTTCTGGGTATCTAACCTTTTTGATTTCTTTTTTATTTTTGTTTCTATGAACATATAAAATGTATTTCTGTTGAATTAAAAATGGACAACATGTGGAGTAATGTTTAGGATCGAGCAAATTTAAAGGAGGAAAAGCAAATTTAACATGTTATTATTTGATGTTGTTACTTCAAAAATATGTCTTCATATATAGCAGCCATTATAGAGATGTTAATGTAAGCAATTTAACACAAAAGCAGTTTATTCCAACAGTCAAGCAGCAGGTAACAGCAACAGCCCTGACACAAAGCTCCAGCAGCCTCCTCCCTCTCTGCTTCAGCTAAGGTTTTGGGGATTCAACTGCTAACTGAACCTCTCAGGTCTCTTCCTGACAGGTGATGAAAGCTCAGGACACAGACAAACATCTTAGAGGGCAACATCCAACAGCAGCACAATGCTCTAATCATAGGAAACTTTATAAGATGTGTAAAACAAATGTAAAACAAGATGTTTTTCTGATACTGAACAATCTTCAAAACTGATGTTGAAAAACCCCTATCTGATCATTACTGATGAATCACGATTTAATTAACATTAAAACTTCGCTCAGTCGTGTGTACCATTTGTTTATCGCGCTCACATTTCCCCATTTCTGCTGTATTTTTCTCTGGTTGAATAACTGCAGATGTGTGCACAAGACAACAATAATACAGAAGAAACTTACTCATCCATGATGAGAAAAAACAAAAAACACCAGACTTCATGCAAATCTTCACAGGGAAATCTCCAGCTGAACAGTCTGAAACATCATAAACACTTTCACGCTAAACTGTAGACATTTAGAAAAAACTTTGGATGATGTGTCACCAAAACAGCAAACATTAGATTTAGGAAATCAAAAAATTCTGTTTTAATGCTGGAGGTCTGGATGTAGTGCTGTTGAGATGTGGCACCAAGAAGATCAATCAAACTGCTTTGTGATCACATCCAGGACAAACTCAAGTCTTTTTGTCCCAGTTTAACACATAGACTGACACTCCTGTTTGTTTGATGATGAAGATGTGAACTCACATGAACAGTTCTCACCTGTGAGTTCTCACCTGATCCTATATATTTGTCAAGCAATCAGTGGTATGGAAAATGCTCCCTTATCCAAATCACAGTGAATGAGTCTTTCCTCCTGGACCACTGAACGACCCCTGACTTTAATGTGAAAGTTTCCAGCAGTGTTGTGAAGCTCATCCCTGACATCTCCACTAACCACCTGTGGGATTTCTCTGATTCCCCTCCATGTTACAACAATGCAGCTTTGGCATTGAGCGCTCACCCTCAGGCTTTCCTCAAACTCCCTTAGAAATTCTTTAGAAAAACATGTCCTCCCGAATTCTTTGACACATGCCCTTTATCTCATTAACTGGAAAAGAAACAAGGGTAGCAAAATAAAATAAAAATGTGAAGAACAAAGTCTGTTGTTGTTGTTGCCTTCTGATGTCTTTGTGACATCAGACATGTTGAGAGGTAAAAAGCTAAGATACATTTCAGAGCCTCTTGTCAAAATGCTTTAGGTGAGAGCGAGGTGGTGCAAAAGTGTTAACGGTGGCAGCGAGCATTATTATAGCTATATGCGTATTTAATTTAAATAACACAACATTGTTATTTAAAGCTTTTAAACGGAAAAAGCCTTGTTAAGTTTTGACAGGTCATCAGAAGCACAGGCTGCAAATGCCAAGCTGATGACATTGCAGACATCACACAGGGTTGTGCCGCTCCCATTAAGACACTCACTGTATTAGTTGTATGTTCATTAAAGATCCAGGAGAGACACAGACATGAGAGTCAAAAATCTGGGTAACAGTGAAGAAATCTGACGTCAGGTTAAAGTTATACCTTATCACAATTTCAGAAGAACAGCTTTAAACACAAAGCTTTTTGTGGACCACTGTGCAAATTAATGTCTATTAACTTTTACATTTAGTTTTTTGTGTTTGAGTTAACGTACCTCAACTTCTTTATTTTAACAGAAGAAAGAAAAGAACAGTGCAGATAGTTCTGTTCAGTGTATTAAGTTTTGTCTTTAAATGGAGACATCACCATTGGCTTCACACCAACATACCAACAGTCAGCAGCATATTGGCTGTGTTGCAGGTAATCGCTGCACTACTTGCTGCTTCACATCATGTTTTGTCTGTACTGCCACCTGGCGTTCCGGAGATTACTGCCCAAGACTCTACATTGACCATAACCGCCTCTGTAGCCACTGAGAAGATATTCGGACGACAGTTGAGCGACGTTTACATGACATATAACACGCATGTTGGATCTACTTCTCTTTGAAAACATTACTGGTGGATGAACTGTGATGTCCTTTTTGCTAATTTTGCACATTTAATATATGATTCGGACTCAAACACAGTGGATACGCAGCAAGTACAACATGAGCATAAGGTATTATGCAGACAGATTTAGTTTCCTACGACAACGTTTGGGTGATGCAGCTGGAGGAGAAATGGACTTATACTGGAGCTCTGGAATAGGAAGGAGTTATTAAAGTTAGAGTTGAAGTAATAATTAAGCATAATAATACACAACTGTTTGGGCTGTGTCACCGAAAGAAACTGACCATGTTGTTCTGCTGCCTTCCTCCAACCATCTGCAAGATAGATGAACCAGCATCACTGTATATCTTGATGTTACTGTGTTACACTTTATTTTAAGTTCACCACGTTGCAGTTGCAACCAAACGTGAGAAAACAGAATTGAATTTTTTGTTGCACAAAACATCCAGAGCTCTAACAATAGCATTTTTTCCTCGTGCACTTGATGGTATCCATCACACACAGTCAGCAATTTAAGACAGATGAAATGTGACGTGAAACCATCATTAATAACTAAAAGCTGCCATGTACATGGTCCTAATCCATCACAGACATTAGTGACAGCATGTTGAGAGACAGATGAGCTTCTCCACACAGTGTGTGTTGTGGAAGGTGTGTCACAGTAACAATGAATGTCTCTGGACAAACTGTCAGGTAACACAAGTAACAAACTCTCCAATACCCCTTTACCGTTCTTCTACCCCTGCACCCCATCCTGTCTTCTTCTTTGCTTCCATCCTGACTCTTTTGAACTGCACCAGCAAACTTTTATGTGGTAATCATGAGCCAGACAGAGAGGTGGGTTCGGAGCACTGGCTGCTAAATAATGTCAATATTTCCTCGTCTTAACAAAGAATAAACTGCTTCCTATGCTTCTCACGTTTTTTTTCCTCTACTTAAAAGTGAGTGCTTCGCTCTGCACGCAGCAGTGCAGGGCGGCTCAGCTGCTGTTGCTGCAGTCTCTTCCCCTCCAGCTCCTCCAGGATTTTCCCATGTTCATATCACTAGCCCTTGACTTTGTCACTCATGCAACAGCTGCTTGCTGATACCACACCACAGTTCCAGCCTTTTGCACTCCCTTCTTTCACTACGCAGACCAAGAACAAAGACAATGTTAATCCAGCTGAGTCCTTGGTGCAGAATGCAAGGACTTCTAGGGAGAGGTTGTGTACATCAAGACAATAACTACATTTTTGCACAAAAAACTCAGATTGAAAATTGTGTCTGTCAGTGCTTTGGGAGGATCAACATCCTGAGGACTTCCACCTTGGATCACAACAAACTCAGACTAAAACACACAGGAGTTGAGGTCAAGAGCGTTAAGACAGATCTCATGGCTTATCAATAAAACTGGCTGGCACCAATCAGAGAAATTAACTAATCTCACTCCACATAAGTTATTAAACAATGTTATTAAGGGATAGTGGCTGATATGAGAAACATAGCTGCACGATGCACAACATGCAGAGTGATTGAGCCACTGGCAATTTTTACTGAATAACCCAATAAGCCATTCCATTCACACAAATCCTGTGTAATCTATGATTCACGTACCACTCCCAATAATGCACAAAAGAAAATCTGCCTATTTATTTGAGTCTGTCAAACAGATGGAAAGGTATGCAAACATAAAACGGTTAACCATATAGTTCCCAAAATAACACAAGTCATCAAAAATAAACCTAAAAACCAAACACACTGAACACCTGAGCACGTATGTGCTCTCACATGCACACATGCATGAACCAAGTGGTGCTACTGTTGCCCTTGTTTCACTATCTCTCCTGCAGATGGTAACAGATGGTACCTAAGATGTTAAAGCATACGGAGCCGAGATGAGAATATGATTACTTCAACAATTATAGAGGGTTTCCCTCCTGCTGCAAGTGCATCAGGTGCTCACCTATCTGCTGTTGCTAATAATAACACAAAATGCTCTGTTGCGGGATGAAGAGAACTCACACACATAAAGCGAACGGAAGATGCAAACGTAGAGATGGAAAACACAACCACCTGATCAAAAATGTGCTAAATAATCAACGCTAAAATAAAGAAACAAAGATTAAAAAAAAAAACCCAACAAAATTCTTGGTGATTAGTGATACAAATGAGAGGGCCCAACACAGTGGCTCCCCTGGCAGGTGTGTAGCCTTATTACAGCACCACACATGAATGTGCATCATACTACCCACCACTCTGGATCAGCATGGAATAATCTGATCCTTTTGGGAAACTGAGGTGTGGGGCTGTAATTTATAGGCAGTATCTTTCAAGTCCTTTGCCTCGGCTCCGCTGGTGGCGTCAGCCCCTGAGCCACTGTGTGTGTTTAACTGCTACATGTGTCGCTCCCTATCTTGCTCTCTGAGTGGCACAAAGGTAAAGGGAAGCTTAACAGCCTGGGAAAAAGTTGAACAGTGTGAAATTACCTTGATCCAAAGATTCCTGCTGCATACCAGCCCAATGAACCCATAACAGAGCAGGCACTCAGTCAGAGAGCCCTGCTTGCAGGGAACAGCTGAGACATTACAGAGAGTGAGAGAGAGTGCGAGCGGGAGAGAGAGGAAGGGAGGGTAGGGGGCTATAGGGAGGTGAAAGAAAGATAAATGGGAGCAGGAAAGAGGCCCACCTCCAGTAATCTTCAGTCTACAGTCAGTGGTAGGGGTCAGAGTATCTGTAGCTAATGTACATCCTATGATAATGCTGGACAACTGGTAGGTGGGGAACCACTGACTTGGTTAAGTCACATTTCACACTGAGAGGCCCGTCTGGGGAAGTCTAGGAGGAGCAACTGTAGGGCTGAATGATGTTGGCAAAATATTGTGGAAAAATGAGATGACAGTGTTTGTGTCATGTAAGCGTGGATTTTAAATGTGTCATATTTGTGAGGCCACATTTGCTCAATTTTCAGTCAACCTGGCATAAGACAAGTTGAAGGATGCTCATACTGGAACTGAACTTCTTTAAGAAAACTGCCACATCTTTTAAATCAAACAAGAGAAGATTAAAGATGCAGAAAACTCTGTGAATGAACAAGTTATGTCTACATGATGGGAAAGAATTTAAAGGAGTTTATTTAGATGGAATTAGATTCTTGATTACCTATTTGCATGTGTTCAGGCTAAATGTGATGGTAAATTATCTCCAGTAAAATGAGGTTTTGAACAACTTTCCTTTCACTTTACTTTCTACTTTACATTTTGATCAGCAAAGACCAGTTTTTTGATTTTCAATAAAAAGTTGATCTGCTGCTGCAGAAACCTTTTTTTTAATATCAGTTAAGCTTTCAATGGTCAATGCACTCAGGTCATTCTCAGAAGGATTTCCTTATAGCAAATGAGTGACATTATATTGTTAGCAGCAACATATTCAATTACAACAATCTATTATTTCTTATTAAGTCAATGTGATCTTGTAGCCTATTAAGGCAATTATTAGTTCTTAATTTTATTTGTTCCTGCTAAATTACAGGCTAATGTTACTAACACTGCACACTACATTTTTAAATCTATGATAATGACACAATAAATTTAAAAGAATGACATATAGCATATATATAATTACATCCTGAAATCAACAAATAGGGAAATTCATGAAAATTAAGTTGAGCTTATTTTGTTTTTCACTTTAATTACATTTAGTTTTTAATAAGTCTTAATTAAATTTATTTTTGCTTATTTAGTGACATAGATCTATGTGTGATGGGACATTTAATTTTGGGAATTGGTAGATATATTCATTATTTTATATGTTATATAATTTCATAAACTTTCACAAAAAATATGGAATCAATGAGATGAAACAGTAACAAACTAGTAACAAACTAAAAACAAACACATTAACACACAATCACAGGTCTGACTGTAGTTTTTTTCAAACGAATTGTTGGAGTTTGTTGTTATTGTTGCTTCTTAATATCTCTCTCTCAGCCACAATAATGCAGTGATGAAGCTTGCATTGGCAGAAAAGCCAAACACCCTTGCTACTAACCCCACCCATACTTCCTCTCTTTTTTGTTTCTGTCTTTATAGAGGGTGTCATAATAAATCCAATCACATGCTTTCTACCAGAAGAACCTGTTAACAACATAATTCTGTGCACAGAAATAAAGTTGTTATTTCACAGTCAAAACAATAACAAAACAAAATGTAGGTCCCGGTTAATTTAAAAAGGAAATCCCCACTTCTAAAGGGGAAATACTGACTAATTGCATATTATTTTCAGTGCATATGTTTTTTTCTAATTTATAGACTCCTGAGATGACTTCAGGAATTCTCAGTTTGATCTTAGAGGAAAAAATATAAGCTAAAAAGAAAAATATAAATAACATTTATTTATACTTTCACTTGCTTTGGCTCTTTGGTAAAAACCTTTTAGCATATATAAAACTTTTCTTATTACTATTAAATAACTGGGAAATCTTTCTTATGGCTTTATGATTAAGGGGAATTCACACCAAACACACTATGAATTAGATGAGACGATTACTTTAGCACTGACTAATCAAAACACCAAAGACAGCTGGTGGAGTGAACCCGTTTCAGGGTAATTCAGAAACGACTAGTTCCTGTGTTTGTTGGTTGCACCTGTTTATTGAGTGACAGCCTGTGTTGAGCTTATTCTTATCAAACTATCTGCAGAGCTCTGTAGACAAGCTCTCTCTCAATCTCGCTCTTTCGCTCTCTCTCTCTCGGTTTGGAAGTGTGACATTTGCTCATACCCAATTAGAGACACCTGCAGCAAATGAACTGATTCTGACAGCTCCGGATATGAGCAAAGGTGCACTTTAAGCCACATCTAGAGCAATGTAACCTGAGTGCTGTTGGGGAGTGTGCCAACATGTTTATCAGGTGCAACTCATGTAGAAAAAAGAAAAATCGATGAACATCAAGTCAACAATTTCAGATTTTACTCAATTTAAACTTTAAATTCATAACTTTACTTCAACTTCAATTCTCAGTCTGCACATACCATGTAGCCGGTTTATCAATAAGCCTCAATCAGTCAACATGATGATGTACTGGTTGGGTGAGTTGGAGATTCCCAGGAAAGATTTCCGTTCAGCTCCATCACCAAACTGACATCATCCTCCTTCAAATCTAAAACAAAAAACCCCCAGAAACAATCCACCTAATATTAATATTCCATTTGACCTCTGCCTTTGACAACCAAGTGCCAATAAGCTGAAATATATTTAGTATTGTTAGTCAACCTAGAGAAACACAACCACGCTTTTACCAGACTTAGAGATTTAATGTGCCCATGTTATGTTAGACATGGTTCAATTTGAATCCAGTTCCAAGTCCACTTCCAATCTTTTCAGTTCCCTAGATGAATATGTATAATTCATAATTGAAAACCACTGTTTTGTAACTCCGATTATGGCACATACACTACGCTTCACAGCCGTGTTGAACTTGAATGGGATAAAGTAAAAACAACAGACTAAAATTAAAATCAATTCTAGTTTATGAGTCACAGAAAATGTTGTAACATGGGTCGGTGGAGCGCTCGTCCTTCTGAAATTATTGAAAATAACATATATTCTTACTTTAACAAATTAGACAGAAGATGGATATTTAAACAAATGACTTGTACAGTTCCCCATGTGCTGTGCAACCTCAGGCACATTTTGCAGTTGTTCCAATGACTTTTGACATTTAAAGTGGTCCATCTTGTTTGTTGTTAACAACAGTGTTGCTGAGTTATCACACATTTATATTTGTCATCAGTCTTTTTTTCTTTGCTGAGGCAACAGAGACTAACCAAACAGAAAACACAACTGAAAGATTTGATAAGCAATTAATTTCACTGTGCAGATTAACAAATTTAACTTGGAACATGATCCAACACAGAATCAGCTAACGGAACCCAACCCTACGTCACGTTTAATGTGTTTTTTCATTTCCTTCTCCTTTCTCTGTGACTGCAGTTAAAAGTATGCAGAAACTTTTTTTTACTGTAAACAAAGCCAGATTTGCTTACATTCAACTTTCCCTGCTGTGCACAAATTAATATTAAAAACAAGAGACGCGCTGATCCAAACAGATCAAACAATAATTAGTCCAGAGGAAAAAAAGCCTGTCCTCAACAGCATTTGTCATTTCAGCAAATTCCCAAACACAAGACATATGGTTATGTTTAAGACACAAAGACCTCTAGCGGCTGGAGGAATTATGACTCTTGTCGGTCAGGAGCAAAGGAGGAAGTAACGTGACCTTTGTTATAGAGCAACAAACTCAATGTAGGAAGGTGGTCAGTGTGTTTGGAGGATTACAAGAAAGATCTCTTTTTGCTCCTGGCTCCCTGTTTGCTACCAAAACCGGCTTCGGTTTTGGTACTTGTTTGTACTAACCATGACCACAGAACACTTTACCAAGCGCACCTAATCCTGACCAATCCTTAACCATAGCAGTATGAACTTTCTTTACGTACACAATAATCATAACATAATACACCAAACAAACCCAAATTGAGAGATTGTAACAACAGTATGTTGGTACGTGTGATGATCACAGTTCACAACATGTTTTTCTCTTGCAATGGTCCACTTGCCAAATTTATGACCACCTATTTATATTAAAAAGTATTAATGCATTTAATTTTCTAGATTAATCACACACATTTACACATTAACATAGACAGCCCTGGCAAAAATGTAGAATTTTTACATTTAAAATGACTGCCTCCTTAACGTATAACAATAAGGAAACAATAACAGATGGTTGTTTTATACTGGAGACGAACTCTGGTCTCCTGTGGGAAAGCCCTGTGCTTTGTTGCCACAGACAAGACCCACAGCAATACAAAGACCCACCAAGTCACTCAAGTCCAAGGTGGGTCACTGAGAACTGAGTGGACCGGTGAAGACCTCTGTATCCCGGGGGTAAAGCTAACTTTGTTTTCTATCTAAGAGCTGAGAAGATTTATACACACAGTGCACAAAGACACAGTTTTTGGCATTCCCCGTGGACTCATTGATGTTCCATTACCTCTGGAATGTCTAGTGTGGAATAACGGAGCAGCCACACATCACAGACTGGCATTCACCTTTCAATCACCCCACTCCATCCACCCCGATCCCTGTAATCATGTTAGCTCATACATAATCGCATTTCAATTACTGACAGGAGTGTGACCCTTGCCTCCCAACATGCCTAATCTAATACATGCGTTTCCTTAAAGACAGAGAGATGCCTTGTTTTGGGAGAAGGAGGACAGGAAAGAAAGAGGCATGCATCAACATGCAGTGTCATGCTGGAGCTATAAAAAGGATTGCTACAGTTTTCTTTTGATTCAGTCTGGGATGTCTGTGGCTATTTTTAGCAGGATGTATACTGTATGTGGCGCCTGGAAGTGATCTAAACAGTTTGCTGGACTTGGATCGGAGAGTAGAGGTGAAGAAAAGAGTGAGGGAGAGAAAAGAGGTTACAATAGAGGATTCTTGCAGAAAGAATGCAAAGCTAACAATGAGAGAGTGTGTGTCTCCAATAGGCTTTCAGTCTGCTTGTGTGTATGCGTGTGTCCCAGGGGCCCTCTGAACTCCAAACCTTTCTGCAATCCCACTGTTCAGGAGAGTGGAGAGAAAACACCAAAGATACCCTCAGCCATAAATCTACCTCTCCCCCTCTCTGTCTGCCCCACTTGGGTAAGGTAATTCTTTCCTGCAAGACTTTTTCATCTCTTCTCAGTCTTTCTCTCCTTTTCTTCATCATCTTTTATTTCTGACTGCTCGCTCTTTTTCCCACTCAGTCACTCTGTGTCTGTGTGCTTAGTGGCCTTGTGTCATTATTATGGGCCAATTTGTGTCAATGCTAACATCCCATTCATCATGGGGGGAATGGCTTCCGCCAGGGCTCAGGGGGGCTCACATACCTCACCTCTCACATTTTCACCATGGTGGCATCCGCTGCGCTATGGGGTCGGAGGTCAGAGTTCCAGACCTCCTGAGTGATCATTGACTGCTCTGACTTCTAACTCGGCTAACTCCCTCTCTGCTCTCCCACCCTGCACCATCCATTCCCAGTCCAAGACCCGCCTACTCTCTTATTTTTCCAGGTCCCTTAACCACTCAGTTAATCTTGGGGTTTCTTTTTTCTCTCCCTCTATGATAGTTCCAAATCACCTGTTGCTAACCTCTTTCCATTTCCAGTAGTCTCGCTTCTTCCTTTTGCTGTTTTATTTGCAACCTTTGTCATGTTACCTTTGATAAGACAAAGCTAAGTTTTACCCACACAGAGACTCACTTCAATACCAAATTTAGTTTGATGAGCTGGGACTCACTTGTATGTTTTTGCTGAAAGATCTACACCATGCTCTATACTTTGTACTCCCATTGCCAAGCTTTCTTCCAACCAACCCACAACCCAACCCCCCTAACATTTCAAAGGCTGACAGCCCTTACTCTCACTAAAACTCCTGCATGCGGGTTGATGGTTTATTTCTTATGAATAAAGGGCCCAAATGAAAGTGCATTCCTGTCACAGCTCTGGAAGGAAGCAGCAGCCTGTTTGGTAAGTTCATGTTAAAATATCTGTGTTTTAAATCCATGTTCAACACAGGAGAATAAGATTAAAACTTATGACTGAGAGTAAAAGGAAGAGGAAAACGAAGAAAAACATGCACAAGAAGAACATCAACAACAAGAAATGGGGCCCATGAGGATGATGTACAGGGAAGTGCTGTGGAAATGAAGCCTCACCACCTGAGGTTGTTTCTCCTGTGAACCACAGGCCAGGACAAAGGGTGAATTGAAGCTGATGTCAAGGTGAAGGGTCAGAATGCAGAGCTAATATTTGCTGTTATGGTTTAGACTTCTTTATCTCAAACACGCTTAACATGTCCTTCTCAAAGCCATTTCACGGACAATTTTGTTTCCTGTTTTGATTGTGGCAAACACATCAAGATGTTTGAATCTGACTCTCGCCATAACACAACAATGGCTGCAGTCATTAAGTAGGACTGTTATACTGCTATAACCTGAATATAAGCAGCTGTGCTGAAAGGATCCTTGTTGTTGTAAGTTTCTCTTGCTTGTTTAGAGATGGTATTTGCTGTAAATCTGTGCAGTGAGAGCTTGGCTCCGGTGTGTCTCAAGCTGCCAGACGCAGGCAGGCATGGGGAAGGAAAGCATGTAGGGCACGCAAGTCCGTCTCCATTTCTCTCTCTGCCAGTTCCTAATTATGCCCAATTACACCTTTAACACAAGTGGGCTGCTGTGGACATTTCTCAGGGTGTGAGGTCAAGCATTTCCTGTGTGTGTGAATGACCCAATGTCAGGGGAATTGTCTTGCAGGGGCCTCCCTCTCGCTCCCTCCCCTCCTCAACTCCCACCCCAATCATTCACTCTCTTCGTCTTTTTGACCCCTCCTCCACTGAAACCCCAATCCCAGACCCTCCACCATTCACCAATGAGTCAGATAGTTGGGGCTTAACCTCTGTGACTTGTTAGGGTGCTCTTCTCTTAAACACAAACACACAGAAAAAGGCATGCACTCCCTCACGCACATGCACATTCATCCCTGTGGATGTCATGCATGTAAAAAAAAAATTGCATATATAAAGAAGTTAGTTGTGACACTCCAGGTCAAACAAGAAAAAAAAACTCAACCAGACTGAAACTGAAATTCCATCTGTGCGTTTCTGGCAAATGCACTAATATTCAAAGTATCCTGTCCTGTATCCTGTTTGAAGCTCATCCTTCTCCAGATAATACAAAGAGGCTGGTTTTCTACTTTCTGATGGCCCGCTTCAGTTTTTTTTAATCCTTCCTTTTGTCAACAAAACATCTTAAGGTGGTTTTCGATGTAGACCTGAATGTTAATTACAGATCTGATCTAATCTTATTGACAGTGTGTGTTGGTGTTTGTGTGCGTCAACATGTGTGAGTCACAGCTTCAGAAGAAACAGCAGTCTGCTTCACAATGGTAGTGTACCAACAGGTTGAGTTCCCACACCCAGTTGGAAAATAAATACTCCATAATCACTGCCTATCAAAACAGGCAACGTACGCAGGGTGAACCGAAAATGGTGCATTCCATAGAAATCCATAGCGAGCAAGTACATGTTCGCTCCTCCACACTGACATTTCAGAGACACAAGGGAGAGATTAGAGGCACACATGGGAGGGCCACAAAACCAGGATAAAAGATGGTTGAGGGAGATGGGGGTTAGGCCCCCTATTTTTATAAGATCAATCAGTGGTTAAAGTGACACCAGGATGAATAAACTGACTGAAGGTAAAATCTGCAAGTGGATCACGTGAGCAGACTGGACTTGGGTGGAGGATTTCATTAAAATAAAAGAATTTGGAAACTGCGCAAGCCACTGGAAAACTGACCTTATGTAGGAGGTGACAGTTTTGCAACATGTATCACATTGCAATTCTGTGACATTTTTATGCATAATGGCAAAACATGAGAAGAAACAAACCCACATACAAAAAAAAAAAAGTTGGAGTAAGAGTAAGTTTTCGTGAATGAAAAATGTCACTGGAAAGAGGCTGTATGTTTTGGACATCCTTAAAAACCATCCATCT
This sequence comes from Helostoma temminkii, assembly GCA_900302695.1. Lineage (NCBI taxonomy): Eukaryota > Metazoa > Chordata > Actinopteri > Anabantiformes > Helostomatidae > Helostoma > Helostoma temminkii. The sequence goes on along the minus strand of OMLM01011733.1, from coordinate 19,132 downwards.
GCCCACCCACCACCCCACACAAAGCTGCAAGCCACCATGCAGTGGATACAGTTACTGCAATGACCTAGCATTTCACTCTGCCAAAACGAGAAGTAGAAACTAATATAAAAAATGGGCCCAGGGAAACAAATGGAAGGATTTTTTTTCATAAATGCTGAGTAGAGAGGTTTAGTTATTATTGGAGGTGGGGAAAAATGGAAGAGGTCATTCATGACAAAGAGCCAAGATATGAGGAAACCACACTTGTGTCTGAAACAGGCAGCAGGAAGGCTTAGTCTCAGCTGTTGTTCCAAACCACACATTTATCACACAGGCACTTCCCCAGCAAGAAAAGACCCTTACAGGCAGCGATAGAGGGGTGCAGACTAACTCAAGTGACTAGGTGACCCTGAATACCAAAGAGTGGCAGGTCTGTAGGATGAAAGAAGACCTTGTCTTGGCCTATGTCTGTGCATGTGACTTTAAGTACTGTCCCACATTGAGGTAGGGTACACTTTTAGAGAGGCAAACTACCTGGCAAATATCTGTGTGCTGAATTCACATTGTGGGCCATATGAAGAGGAGGAAAGTTGAACTGAATGGAATATAGCCTAAAGCTATTAAACACACTGCGTTCTCCTTCACATTTTTTCACCTTGGAAAAAATGAACAGGATAGAGAAGGTGGAAGGAGTGGGTGAGACAGAGGGAACGAGGAATAGAGTCCAAACGCCACTACACTACAGAGCATTATATGTAGTGCTTCAGCAGGATAACGATTACAGAAAAGCATTTCCAGGTTTTGGCCATCTGTCACTTTTATGAACAGTGTGGTAGGAAATTGGGTCTTTGGGTTGTTTGGCCTGGGAATAATGAGCCACTGAAAATAATTGTTATAGATGACCTCTCGGCTCTGTTCTCATATGGAGCCAATCGAGACGCAGCTCCAGAGGCCTCCTAACAATTAGGGATAAATCAATTGCATGTTATGGATCAGGGCTCAGGGTGCTGGTGGAGGTAGGTCTGGGAACAAGGTAACAACGTCCTTCCTGCACTAGAGAGGACTTGCCCTATGGAGTGTTTCTGAAAGAAAAGAGGCCTTTTGCCAATCAAAGATATTTTCATGCTATACCTGAAGTTTAGTATGACGCTGAAGAACTAATGAGAAAGTACTAGTTTATTAACCTCAAGAAAGGGAGAAACAAAAGGCTTTCATGTTGGGTGAAGTTAAAAAATGTTAAAAATGAGGGCATATGAGAGAAAATGAAGACACAGTGCTAGAGGGAAAAAGAGAATGATACAGGATGAGGGGTGTGTGATGAAAAAGGAGAGAGGTGTGTATTCCAAAAAGCCTATCAGTAGTAACGCCAAGCTGTCTTCGGATGCCCCTCAGACAAAACAGACCAAACACCTGATAAGGTTGATTGTGAGAGACATTCCTTAGCTGAATGTGTGTGTACTGATGAGGGCACGTTGTGTGGTCAACAAGAGCTCACACAACTGATACCAGAAAGTCCACAGAGAGATCGCAGCAAAGTGTCACACAGGTACGTAATAACAAATCTCATAATCAATACAGAAACTTCCAGTCCTCCTGCACGATTACTACAGACTGTACCATGATGCTATTCTGTAGCTTACTAAGGCATGCATTTATAAAAAAAACATAGAATTATCTGCATTTGTACAAAAATAAAAGTATGATGAGAAGTCTTTAGGAATTGGATAAAGTTATGAAGAATTAATATTAAGTCACTTTACTTATGTAAAGACTAATGTAAGCAACTCCAATATAAACTTCTGCAAACACATTTCAGTTAATAATAACAATATTAGTTTATTACTGTGACACACCGCCGATGAACCATGTAACTATAGGTTGGATGTTTGTTAATCCAAAATGTAATGTTTAATATTTCTACTATACACAACACAGACATGATATCTATGGGTGAGGGGGAATTTAAGACGCTTATAGCTCGATCTGAAGGAGCTGGGATGTTTTAAGCTTCTATTTTAAGGAGTAATCAAGGGAATGTACCTACCAAACACTTGAGTTTCTAGATTAGTAAAAGTAATATTCCAGCCCGACACATAAAAGGTCAGGATACACTAAATATTACTAGTATTACAGAAGCTCTTTGTCTGTCAAACAGGTAATCTGTATGATGCTTGATTAAAATTTCCATAGGGTCACCGGCCTCACAAAGAAGAAGTAAAGTGTACATATTACTGAGGAAAGTTCAGACAGGTAAGTATTAAAATGTAATGTAATGTTAGTGAAATGCTTACAAATTAAGCCAAATTTCATTTGTTGTAGCACTAGATTGACATGTATGATAATGTAAAGTTTTACATATATGAATATATAAAAAAAAATATGTATGAGAATATAAAATATATGAGAAGCATAGCATGGAGATGTTTCCAGACTTTCTTCCAACAGAAGACATCAGGTTGGTCTAGTTTCATTGGTCATTTTGGAGTGGTTGAAACCTTAACAGCAATCCTCTGCTCTCAAACAAACTTCCTGACAGTTTGAGCCTTAGGGCTTCTCACATACATACTAGAAATACCAGTATATCCCCAGGTAATGCAAATTCAGGGGGTAATAAATGTGCTATGTGTGAGAAGAAGGTGGGTGATAGAGGGAAGGAGCTAAGCAGGACGGTGTGTGTTCAAACATGATAAAGAGACAAGAAGTGTGTTTAAATGTGTTTGTGGGTCTCAGTATTATTCTTGGCTGTTAGAGAAAGCAAAGAACAGTAAACTGTATATTACTAGCAAGATGTTTGAAAATGAAACAAAGTGGTTTTAGAAATCTTCTCTTAGCCTGTTCAGTCCAGGCTTTGTTGGTGTAGTGAATATCAAGTTCCTCTATCCTACTCACTCGCTGCAGCTTGAGTTATGAGGTGCCACAATCACTTGCTGCATGTGGACAGCTGCCCTGGCAAACTGTGAGTGAGACACTGTATGAAGTGAGGGTGCAGGACCTGTGGGGCAGAGATGGCGATCACTGGCCAAGATGACAACAGAGGTGCAGTATTTATGAAGCATAACAATATACATATACAGAACAAACATACTGTATAGACAAATGCACACACACACACACAACTTGTGTGGGTATAAAATAAAAATGAAACACAAACCTCAACGTGCTGTTGGCTAGCTCTGTACTTCTGTACAGTTTGACCATGAAAAACACAGATTAGAGGCCACTGTGTAACCATGCCTGTCAACAGCCCATTGTATTTGTTGAGAAAAAGCCCACATGTTCAGTTCCCGTTACAACTGTCTACTACTAGTGTATTGTGTACTACTGGCTTAATGAGAAGCATAATGACATCCACATCAGTGGATGTCCATATGTGGACTCTTATGAACATTGTACTGGAAACCACAGTCCCACATACACTAAAGTAACTTCAAAACAGTAACAGATGCACATCAGTACAATTTGTTGTTAAAGTTGGCGGGAGATAAGAGATGCTTATTGTATTTGAACACTACACCATGACCTTTGCAGCAGAGTGTGCACTGTCCACAGCAAGTAATTTGTACTTACAGTACATGCACCTTGTAGTAGATGCCAGTGATTGCTGACAACGTAGTATGCCAAATATACTGTGTCGCAGTTAACAGAAGTAGAAAAAACTGTATGTGATGTCTCTTTGTTAAAACATTCACAACAGCTGTATGGATGTTCTTATTCTTGCTTGCAAGGAGATGAAGAGGAAATCGTCAGCATGGGTGTACCACAGACCAACAAGCCAATCAGTAGAAGGGTGTGTGTGCGCCTATTGATTGTAACTGAAGACCATGATGTTTCAAATTTTGCTGGTCTTTTGATTACACAATTGCAAAGGTTTGTGGCCGAACACATCTCTTACATAAACCATGACAACAGGCAGAAAGCGCCTATGACTATTAGTTAGCCCTCATTTATTGTCTTTTCAGAAATTCTTTTTATATTTCTGTTAACTTTCAGACAAGAAGGGACGTCACAGTTACAGACAGTCACTCAACACAACACTACCATGATACATCATGAATAAATGACAACTGTCATATTACGTCATGTTATATAAAGATTTGTTTAGCAGAGCGACACTGGCAGCCATGAAGAATCACTTTACTTCACTGCTCAGGACTCACCTGCAATGATACTACGCATATTAACAACCTTATTAAGTTTGTTCTTAATAACTGCCAACACTGAGAACTAGCATGCAATAAAACAGAAAGTCTGAATGCTCTCCATGAATGAACAGCAGAAGAGAACCAACCACAATAAAAGCTTTCCTGTAAATGGTTCCTATATTTGAGTCAGTTTTACATCAATGACTCTACCTAAAAATACAAATTTACATTCATTTTCAACCTTAACACAGTCACTATCGAGTATAATTTGTTGGTATATATTTCTTTTTTGTTCTGAAATTGGGTTTAATTGAAGAAAACTGGTCTGACACCAGCCAATAAATTTATATTCATGATCTCTGACCTGTGCAGAGTTGGATGCAGAGTCAGTGTGCTCAGCTCAGCGCTGATAAGCTATCAAATTATTTACATCATTTATAAAAGGAAATCATGTGAAATGAAAAACACTTTCTTCCGGTTTAAGATTCTTAGCTAGCCACAGCCTGATTTGACTTTAAACTGATAAAACTGCCCAGGATAGATCCAGCTGTTCATCAAAACAAAGAGTTAAGCTAGACTGTGGGTGATTGTGTGTTACAGAGTAATAGAGCATTAAGAATTGTAAACAACCACCTGCTTCTGTCTGGCATTTGAGTATTTTGCAGCATGGATGGTTACTTGTGCTGTTTTGGATGGACGTAAATACATATACTGTACGCTACTATGATTAGCTACATGTCAAAAGTGACGGTAAGTGATGTATTTACCTGTTAACACCAAATCTGAACACAGGAAAATTACAAGCTCATTCTAAATTACACATTTTATTAAATATTATTTCAACATAGGTAGAAAAGAAAGTAATTGTTATGTTATACAAACAGACAGATGCCAAGATAGCTATTCTGATTGAACTGGAAAAAGACAGACAGTGACACAGTAAGATGAGAAGAGGGGAAGGGGAGGGCACTGTGCACAAAGAAGAAGCTTGGATTAAGTCATGAGTGGCAAGCGACATAGGTTGGATTTTTAACCAGTGAGATCACATCTTTTTCCCTAAACAGAAGAGGAACTCTTCCTTGGGTGGACAGGACAGCCGAGCCGAGCCCCGCCACTGTCTGTCTGTGTGTGTGTGTGTGTGTGTGTGTGTGTATGTGTGTGTAACAAACGGGACATCCATTACTGAGCCGAGACAGCGGCATGCAGCCCTGGCCCTGCACACAGGACACTCCACACATGTCAGCAAGCTGCACACTGAGGGACACACAACCTCAGATAAAGTGTGTGTGAGTGTTTTGGTGATCCTGTCTGGGAAGCACTTTGCATGAGTGCATTGCGTGTGCATTTTTGCAAAATGTGTATTAGCATGAGGCTTTCTTACTAGGCATGCACATTCATATTGACTAAGGTTGTGTTAACCTGCTGATGACATTGTCTCTATGCAAGGAATTCAGTCAGCAGGAATCAACTGAAAAACAGCAATAAGGGAGCTTGTGAACTTCTTTGACTTGATTATTTTAAATTAAAGTGTGTGATTATAAAGTATGTTCACTTTTAAAACTTACCACAGTAAATTCTGTTTGTGCAAAAACTTAAATGTCTATTGACATTTAGGGCTTCACCAAGCCTTGACAACAGCTTGATTTTTAAAGAAAAATAAAATAAGCAAGCCACAAATATTTTGTGCCATCAAATATATTATTATTAGATGACATTGCATATATTTTTTTATCTACAGTCAATACTATGCTTGAATTCATCCTAGTTGGCTCTCACTGAACGTTGTGGTCACCATGCTACCTGCGTATAGACACTATGTTATTTTCTGCATTGCAGCATAAAGGGTTGCACTGAGGTCCATCCAGCGTGTTCCTCTTTATATGTGTAACACCTGTATTTTTATTGTAACTAAATAAACTACAAGATCTTCTGACTACTGAACCAGAACCGATAAATGATGGTCACGGTCTCCAGAACTGTGAAAAAAACAGACAGAACCATGACCTACAAAAGGTTTGAGTTTATTCATAACGCATCATTCATGGACAAAACATTACCCTCCTGAGTTTCTGCTACAGCAAGGTCATTGAAAAAGTCAAGCTAAAGGGTTTATAGTCATCAGTATTTCTGCCTCTACGTGGGACATTTCAAAATATCAGCACGTAACATATTGTAGCTGAAGGTCTTTCCAGGAAAAAAACAAGCTCAGTGTTGACAGGTCTGAGTGTATATAAATCTTTTTTCCTGGAGGAATTCAATCACAGCATCAGCTTGAAGGATGCAGATATATTTTTTTTAGGATTTATGTGATTAATGTGATTTGTTAGTGAAAAAACAACAACACAAATGCAGAGGCACTTGAACACACCAGGAATGCAGGTCTCACCTTGATCCCATTCACACATGTTTGGTACTTATCCATTTCAGTACTGTGAATCATACTTATTGCATAAAAGAAGGAACACACACACACATTGCCCCTGTAGTGCTGAGATTCATCTGTCTCTCCCACGTTCAATCCTGATGTAAAGAGATACAATATACAATATCCACATTTCCCTTCCTCCCACACTATCCCTCCCTCTTTCCTTCACCCCACTTCCCATCCTCGACCAGACATGACCCTATACGTGTAGACTGCAGGGTGGAGTAGCGAGCAGCGAGCTGAGTAGAGATGGTGCACAGATGGAGATGTTCTCCCCTTACAGTCTCAGTGCTCTAAAGAAGAAATTAAAAAGACAGAGCAAGGAAGGGAGAGGAAGAATTAAAGGAAGAGATGGGAGGCTCGATCCAAAAGAGAAATAAAAACTTACGCTGCTTGTAATGGGAACTTTCCTCCCTCATGGAAATATTTCCTTCATGAGTTATTCATCTCTCCACCTCTCTCTCCCTCCACCCCCAATCTACACTCCCTCCGCCCCTCTATCACCCCTCTCCAGACTGGGCTTTCACTTTGGGGGGCCCTCAGCTTCCCTCTCGGCTGACCAGGGAGCTTTCAAGGTACCCTGATGGATGCTAATGCTGGACTCTTTCAGATCGTTTTACAGCCGGAGCCTTTGATCTGCCAGCAGGCCTCTCTCCATGGGCTGCCTGTCCTGAGAAAATGTAAATCCCTGCCTTACAGACACCTGTGAAAAAAATACAGCAGAAAGGGGGACAGAAAAAGAAGTTACTCTAAAGAAAAAAAGAGAAAGAAAAGATACAGTATTGTGACATTTGGAAAAAGGGGGCATAGTTTAGATTGCAGCAGAGCAACAAAGAATGAGATGGAAATTGTGCGGAAATAAGAGCGAGTGGCAAAAAAGGGGACAGAACTGCAGAGAAAGGAGCGGAGAAACTGAGACATGGCAACCAACAAAGAAGGGAAGAGAAATGGGTACCACAAAACAGAGAGACAGAAGGGACATGGATGGAGACAAAAGACAGAAAGGCTACAACAGCAAAAAAAAGACGAGAAAGTTCATCTAAAGACCCAGCATGGAAGACAGGAGTAGAATAGGTGGGAGATAGAAAGCAATAGAGAGCAGTGGAGTAAAAGTTGGTAAAAGCAGAGACAGATGGACAATTTGACTCGGAAAAAAAAGAGAAAGAAAGACAGAAAGTGAGCTCAGACAGACACATGAGGCCTGCTGCGCAGCTCAAGGGCGGATGTGTCTGTACGGTTGAAAATTTAGGAAGGAAGAAGTGAAAAAGAAAGGGACTCCAGTCAGCAGAGACCGGTGACAGCAGTGAAAGAGGCCTCCCTGAACAGCGGCAGCAGGCAGTGTTCTGAATAGTGTGGCTGCTGCTAGACAGCTGGGTGCAGCTGATCGGAGGACAGACTGTGGAAGAGCGCTTGTCTTCCTGCAGCCAGCTGCTGTGTCCAGAGGCCCTCAGTGACAGCACAAGGCTCAGAATTGATTACCAGAGCTGGCAGTTCAATGGGGTAGATGGAGTACAGTGAGCTTGACTTCTCTGAAGTAGTGTGTACTGTACAGCAGCAGCAGCAGCTGGCACTCATTGTATCCTCTTCCAAGAAAAAAAATAAAGGGGACACAAGAGAGATTGCTATTACTGTGATCCTCCCTCTCTCCCTTCTTTTATTCTTTTATTCTAACTTTGTTTCCTCTCTTTCTTCTGCTCCTCCAGCCACTTGCTATCATTTCTCTTCTTCTCTTCCCCCAGAGAATGGTGGAGGAAATAGCTGTCTTGCAGAGGAGATAAAGTGCACCGAGCACTGCTCTGAAACTACAAAGCTTCTGTAAATCTTGCTGTACGAATAGCATGCAGGTACAGAGCTGTTCACTATGACATGAGGTTACTTTGTATAGCCGGGGCTCTTCCTGTGTGAGGCACAAGCCCTGTGCTTGCAAACCCTTCACTCTATATTCGAGAGATAAAGGAACTCTTGTGAGGGAAATCCGGCTCTATTGATAATTCACTTCATTGATTTTATTGCTTGACTAAATTCAGAAGGAGGAAGAAGGGAGACAAGGGGAAAAATAAAGTACAGTATGTCTCTGAAATTGAAAACATTGTTTGGGG
>OMLM01011733.1:0-10467 GCA_900302695.1 Helostoma temminkii | reverse complement strand
AAAACATTGTTTGGGGTACATCAAAGCCTCGTGCAGTTAAATACACTTCCACTGGTGTGCTCATAGCTCTGCGTCTTCTCTGATCAACACTTCAGTTTCTTATTGTTTCCTCATACTCCTTCATACTCTCATCCACACACCCTGCTGTCCTCTGTCTTCCTCCACCTCCCTGTTGTCCTACCAAAACAGGAATGATGTCATTCTCCTTATAGCTCCGGATGGGAAGAAAACAGAGTCCAAAGTCCACAGTAGCAGCAGCATCCTCCTGTCTGCATGTCTGTTCCTTGTCATTCTGTCTGTCTGTTCGATCGGGGCACATCCGGCCATCCTGACTCCCCTGCGACTCCCCCAGGCCTCTGTGTCAGGAGGAAGGAAGGAAGGAAGGCCCTGCGGTCACACAAGAGGGAGGGTTTGGAGAAAGGGAGGGAGGAAGTGTATAAGGGTGTCTTAGCTGGAGCTGATCCACTTCATTGGAGCCTCTCACTATAGAAGGACTGTTTGGACAGGGACAAGGCCAAGCACAAGTGCGTGTGCATGTGTGTATGTGTGCATCTATGGCTATGCACTAAGACCATCAGAGGGAGAAAGATGATCGTGTTCTGTGGCATTTATTGATGACTCCACTGAAAATATTCAGCATACAGTCTATAGGCTGGTCTGTAAATTAGTTGGGGACATTAGATGGTACATGTGTGTGTGAGAGTGTGTGTGGTGTGTGACTCAGTGCTTCTGTGTGTTCACTGTTCACCAGAGAGTGACAGCTTACCTCAGTGGAAATTTAACTGAGTCATCATGTTCAGTGATTGCACTGAACATGGAGAGTTTAGCACTTCTCTCTTCATAACAGACACATAGAGCACACGCACATATACACACTGACATTTCAATTCATTCACATTTTAACCCGCACACAGCATTTAGTAGCTCAGTAGCTCACGTATGCAAAGCAAGAGCAGCCCGGAGCATCACCTTGCAGATTTTGCTTAGTGGTCTCATTTTCAAAGCCGCATTTGACAAGTGCTGATGTCGTCTTTGCAATATGTGTAAATGTGTGGACAAAGGAGGTGGAGGGAGACAGCAAATGCAAGAGAAGTGCAAACCATTTCCAGCAAGTGATCTCTTTTATTTTTGATTTTACAGCTGCAGTGCAGGGAGAAATTAAGTACATTGGAGACTGAGTTGGAAAAAGACATTTCCTGGTGTAAGCTGAGGGGCGGTTGAGGAAAACTGCCAGGCACAGAGGCAAGGAGACATAGCCACTGTCCACCTCTTAGCTTCCCCACTGCTGCAGAAACTCTGTCTGCTAAAACAGATTGGTGTTACTGGTTTGATCCCTGGAAGTAAAGGGAAAGTATGAGCTGGATGTGGACCAGTAATCGAGGAATGGTTGGCAGCTACCCCTGCAGGATGCTGCTAAAGTACTGAACTTATCTATGGCTCAGCCTGTGTTTTGCTAAGGAAATGTATGTGTTGTGGGGAGTACATTATATAAAACACATACTAGTACACTAACATAGTAATCTGCCTTTTAAAGGTATCACTAGGAGGGAAAATCCAGGTTACACAAGCCTGGCATCAGCTGATCACTTAAGACAATAATTATAATAATACATAACTTACTGTTTATGACACCTTGAAATGTGTATATAGAAAGAAAGAGAAAAAAAGTGTATGTGAAGCAACTTTAAAAAAATGCCCCAGAATTGTCTGCCAGCTACAGTTAATAAATCAACACATCACTTCCTGTATTGGGTCATTATTGTTTTGTTTGATTTATAATTTCTATCCATTTTTTTCTGTGTATTCAGCTGATAAGACTTGCTTTCAGGGCTTGAAAAGGCACACCCTTGCCTGCTCTTGTTAAGCTACTAAAAATAAGCGGTGAAGTAATGTGAAAAACTCTGCTCTATTTACATTCTGGTAAGTTACAGCCTCTACACTGCCTGCCTGCAGTGCTGAATCTGGGCTAAATGATTAAGGGGAAATTTTACAGCATTTTTCTGGCTAGGGGACTGATAAAAGAGAAAGATGAACTGAATAATAAAAGTGAGGACATAGGGCAAAGGTGATTAAAGTGGCCTTTTGAGAGAATAATGTATTTAAAAGATGAAAGAAGAAACAAACCAAATGACAGGCATAAAAGGGTAAAAGAAAAATTGAGGAGATATGCCAAATATGCGGGAGCAAGGTGACCAGAGGAGACAGACGGCTGTCATCATCATCAGACGTGAGTGTTTGTGTCCATATGTATTCTTTCCTTCATTCCTTCCTAATAGCCAAAGGGACGGGTAAGGGAAAGAGATAATAAATACTGTAGGGCAGAGGGTGGACACAAATCTCCCTGGCTGAATTTATGAATGACTAGAATCAGAGGGGCCTGTGGACAGTGCACTCTGCTCAGACCCTGTCTGCCATCACTCTAACGACTAACGTAGGCTTCAGGGTAACACCAAAAGCAGAAAGAATCTATAGATAAACGCTCACTGTAGTCAGCTGGCATGTTTTTATCATGTGCACTTGTTGTATTGTTTGTTAGAGACAGATACTGGCAGATTTTTTCACATAATTTATGGACATTTTGACAGACTAATATAGCATGGCATTGTGATGTTGTAGGTGTGTAACCACAGAACACAGAGATGCAACTTTTTAAATGCCAAGATACCATGTGGTAGTCTCTGAGTTCACATTGTGCTCAGATTTCTTGACTGCTCTCAGAAATCACAATGAGTCTAAATTCTTTTATGTCTTAACAACTGTGAGGTAAAATTAACAAAATGCTACAGGATACACAAGTAATCCATCTAAACTGTGCAATTTTTATGTACAGTATTTGATTGACCAAAACCATTGAACTGTGCAATTACATTCGAGTAACTCATACGCTGATATGAATCACTCTGGTTAGGTCATTTACTGTACATGATGGATTATTCAATTCAGAAATTTTTAACCTGACATTAAGCGAATCACATACTGTGGTGTTTTGCAAACATTGGCAGTGCGATGAGGCGATGCAAATATAACTTGGTTTTTTTGCCTCTGTTGGTACGTTCTGACTCACTCCAAGTAAGTGAGTCAGAAAGACAATCTCACTTACTTGGTTAAGATTGATAATTAGTCTTAAACAACTATCTACAAATCATTACTATCATATTACCATGCAGAGGAAAAGAAAAGAGCTTTCCCACAGCAGCGGTGAGCAAATAGCCTAGCACTGAATCGATAGTGTGGGAAATATGGCGTATGGGAGACTGCTTGCCCAGTATTGCGATGTCACATTTCCTTCATAGTTCTTTGTTGTATCTTTATTTATATACCTCTTTTTTGGTTTCTATTTTTCAATAAGGCAAGGAAATTTTCTGTTTCTGTTTTCAATTAAAAATAGACAAATCTATTCAGGCATCTTTTTAAACCAACTGTGAGGCCCTCTCAAAAGTATGATTTTTGGAGGTGTTTCTTGACTGCACAGGCTCTAATCTTGTGTCTCAGGAAAAAGACAATATAAGACCATAGAGTGGCAAAAAGGAGACCATTTACATGTAGCATGAATATCTCCAACAATCTCCTTTTAAGCTGGAAACAATTTAGGAGGTCTAGGGCAAGTAAAATAATCATGTAACACAGCCTTGATTAAGCCACTTAGGTTCAACAGGGATAACTATGTGGAGTTCTGTGCACATAAAGGAGCTGATCTTTATTCAGTTCCACTGATTTTAAATTAATACATGTGATGGCAGGTATGATAGCTGCTAGCAAAGTATCTGATGATGAAACAGAGTACAGACTCTACCACTTGTCACTGGTCACCCTTCCCTCACCTCCAAAACCCCTAATGAGGAAAAAAAAAAATCAGTAAATGGAGCTTGTTTGCATCTTATCTACAGGAAATAGCATTAGCCAAAATTGTACTCTTGGGTTAAAGCTTGAAAGGGATGGCATGGTAGTGGCCATCATTAGCCCTGTCCCTTGACGTGAGGCCTGCCTCTGATCCAGAGCCAGGGCTGGGCAGGAAGGCAGAAGCTGGGCAGGAGAGGGTCAGTAGCCCTGGGTGGGCTCCACCATTTGGGCCTCGCTAATGGGTCGGCAGCCATCAACCTGGTATGTCGGTATGCAGGCTGCCACTACTCGTGCCACCGTCAGGGGATTTTGCATTGACTGGTGCAGACACAAGTGTGGCCACCCTGTCCGAGTCGCCACACTCGCTGCCACTATCACTGACCATCCACTTCTCATCTTCCCAACTCTGAAGTGAAGCCAACAGAGCATAGACTGCAGTGAGTTAGTTCTGCTTGGTCTGGTCTAATCTTGGTGCTTTTTGTGTCCATGTTTCCATGTTTCCTCCTTCTCAGAGGGAGCAAAACAGCCTTTCTCAGCTCACTCACATCCCACAATGCCCTGCACTGCTACCAATGAGAACTCTGCCTTTTCCCAGCAGTTTCCACAATGACAGCTATTTTTCCCATGCTCTCCTTTCAGAAAACCTATTTGGGGCATTGGGGCTATCAAACCAGCTGAGAATCAAAACAGTTTCAGAAACAAGAAAAAAATTCAATTCAATGGGTGAAACTCAGTTTAACAACACTATTGTTTCTAATTGCACTTATGTCTTTGTAGGAGTCTTAAAAGTCTTTTTTTAACAACTTTCTCCCTGCACAACTCTTTTTTCTGTGACCATATACTGAAGTGTTACATGATGTTTCCTGTGTTTTCAGAAACAATGAGATAATCAAAAAGCTGAGCGCCTGTATTTACAGCTTCTTTTGTGACCAGTGTGTTGGGGTGAATGGCTCTTCTGCCCTCGGGGCAAACATACAAAGTGCCATTCAGGATAACGGCTGTGTCAATGAGAGGTATATCACCTCTGCTCCCAGTATTTTATGACACAAGGCTCCAGTAGTAACACAGCTTTGAGGCAGTGGGCAGCATCACATCCCCAAGAGAGGCCTGAAGAGTACTGAAGAGTTGTACTGTAAGATGTTTGTAGTGTACAGTGGTGTTAAGGGGGTAGACCAAAAACAGGGAGGCAAGTAAGAAATATCCTGCAGAGATCTCTGATTGTGAGTGATTCTCACCATGAGACGAAAGACTGCGATACCACAAGGCAGTGTATTACCCAGCTTATCAGAAGACTTCTATTAATACCAGTGAGACTTTGTCCCTCTGTCCCCTGAGGGAGAAAGATGGAGGAAGTCATCGATTCTTCCCACAACAATCTCTGGGAAGGACAGACCTTGCCTTTTCCCTTTTCGGGTGATGAGGGTTATTATTCTGATATTTTGAAAGGGCCTGCACAAGGGCTATTTCTGTGTCTCAATGATAGTGAGGCATTAGAGGGTTAGCGTCTGATCCACTGCAGCACCAACAAACAGTGGTTACAGACTCCCCTTCCCAGGACTTTGGCCTAATCTCTGGGGATCATTTAATTCAGCGTAAGCTCTGTTGATCTATATAAACACAAACTGTTAATACTGTCCATGCAAGAAATTGTTTTCATTCTTTGAATGCTAGCGATCTACCTGACAAGGACCTAGGAGCCCAATACCCAATTCCTGTGGTTAGGTAGATAAGAGTATTACCAAACATTGTTGGAATACTCTCAAGCTGCATTGACACATGAACTGGAACCCTAAACTTTTCTAGACTTCTGAAGGAGCTGTATGTGAGAAGGCAAATTTCCAATGTCCAATTGAGCCAATGCAGCAAAACAAGAGGAAACTGTCCGGATTGTCCAGTGATTGAAGGGGTGTTCCCTTTCAGTCGATCCAGTCTGCACAGCACAAAAAAATCCTGCATCGTTTGTAATCATGCAACTGGCTCTGATTCAATGTCCTGTAAACAAAACACTGATTTCCCCAGTGGACTTTTTGTTTCATGTTCTGCCTTCAGCATGCTCTACAGAGAGACCACCCCTCACCAGGTGCTACACCTGTAGGCAGCTCTGGATAGTGTCTGGACCTAAATCACGCTGTCTGGAGTTCATATGTGAAAACAGCTTTAAAGAGCTCCTAACTTAGCCTAAAAGTTCTAGGAGTGATTTAGAAAACTTCTCAGAGCAAGTTTGAACAAGGATGGAACGAAAACTTTATCTCGTGTGAAAGTATGTTTGAGCCCGTTGCTAGAGATGAGGAATTGCATCATTACAGTTAAGTTGTATTTAGACGTAACCTGATGTAAAATAAGTTGTCAGTGGGTGGATCTAGAAACAATTTCTGCTTGCCTTGTACCTCACTTGTAAGTTGCTATGAATAAAAGAGTCTGCCAAATGACTAAATGACTAAATGTAAATACTTGCTTGTCAAGGAAGACTCAGTAAAACATAAAGAAAAGAGCCTAAACAATTTAGTCAGAAAATGGGACTGATAGATTTGGATGCCAAAGCAGCTGTTAGAGAAGGTCCTGATGGCACAGATGGTAGGCTGCATGACAAACTGCACAGTGGTTGTGACAGGATGAGGATGAGGGGAAGAAAGGCAGCATCTCTGTGTTTGTGTGTGTGTCTGTGTGTCTGTGTGTGTAACTATCAATGCATGTGTGCTTTGTGTAGCAACTCTCTTCCTCTGGCAGCAACAACCTCTAGGCCTGCTGCTGTGTGTGTGTAGATCTGCAGCAGTTAGAACAGCAGTAAAGCAGATGTTTCCTCTGTTTGGCCCTAGAACATGAAGAAAAACAAGGGCCTAACCCAGAAAACAGGATCTCACTGATACATACAGTAACTGAGGCTAAACAGGGGCCAATAAATAAGGAAACTCATACAGAAGTAATCATCACAAGGTTTAATTCCTTTTAGATAAATATTATCTTAATTATGATCTCAGTTCACTGAAACTATTTAGCAATGATGGATCATTTTATCACTACATTGTATATCAACTGCCACTTAAAGATGGTGTTTGTGATGGTGTTGATAGGTGGAGTAAATTTGTGCAAGTGTACAAGTGTGCAAGTGTACAATGCACATAAACGTGTTGTGTTGTTTTACGTTTTCACCTACCAATAAGACTAAGTCAATACAGCATTAGAGATTCTGTGTGACAGGGACCAAATTACTTGAAAATGCTGTCCAAAGGGATCCATCTGTGCCATAATGGTCTCAGGTTGAGAAAGTGGGAAACAAGAACTTGAGTATTTTGCTGCTTAACAAATCTATTCTGTCTATTGTATTCTGAAAATTAATGTGCAGCTTATGCCCACCAGTTAAGATAGGCAGGTAAAACACACAACACAAAATTTCATTATAAGTGTCCAGGAGCCATGGAATCACTTCATCAATCCCCTCTTAGCCTGATGTACAGGAACCCCTTAGCTCAGGCGGCATGCTTGCAGGCTAGATACTTGCTAGTGAGCTGTGGTTTACAAGTTTACTGTATTTGAAAAGATCTTATTTTAATGGACATTTATTTTAATGTTTTAAAGATAAAATTCTTTAATCTTAAGAGAATCAGAAACAGGAGCAGCGAGTCATAGAACCAGGGTGTTCTTACGTTCTAGCCAATGTAGTCCAAACATGAAGCTAACCTATTTTAAAATGAACCACGTAAGAACACACTACTGTAACTTTTCAGTGTGGAAAAAATTTCATCAGCAATTTAAAAAGTAACTCAGTCATTGTGTGCAAAATGATAAAAGTAGAAAAACCACCTAACATTTACAGGAATCCATGCATGGTTTCGATGTCAGAGAAAGAATCAGTAGTGGTATCATATCATTGTAATACTGAAAATGACAATAACAAGGTCAATAATAGATGTCTCTGCTGACCTCATCTCAAAGCTACTTCTATTTCCCATTAGCAGGGATTTACACACCTGCAATGACTTTGAGAATGGAGCAAAGTATCAGACATGAACCGACAATTACAACAGTTAAGTAATTCAAACATGCGACTGTGAAACAAATTTCAGATTCACCACAACTGTAGGCAGTATAATCCCTGCTACATTAGGTTTCATATCTAAAATGCAATCTCTTAGAGTGTAATGAGCAAAAATTTCCACTACTCCCTCATAAAGTTTTTTTTTCAGAAACAACCATGACAGAAGAAGAATATAAGCAGGCAGAAGAAAGCTTCTCAGGCTCCTGCATGAGACAGACAAGCCAGCAAGACTGGTTTCAATCAAAACAAAACTACAAGCCCAGCAGTGCTATGATGTACTGTTAACAAAGATGGTGGCATCTGGGGACAGCAGGGGTATTTGCTGAGACAATCTATATTGTCAAAGAAGACCTCCTTCATCTGAAGGCAGTTCCAAAACATCTAATTAATTCTTTCCTTTGTGACATATACTGTTTCACGATATACTCTATACATTTTCTTCAAAATATACACATCCAATGCCGCTTTGACATGTCTTATATCTTACAGAGCTTTTGAATTATTGAAAATTAGAGAACCAGCAAGTTGAAACAGAAAATGAAGACACACAGATCATGTGAATCAGCAGCTCATACGGGTGCAGTGAAATAAGAGGATGTCTTACCTGAGATCATCTGAGCCTAACACCTGAGCATATCTTGCAGACAGGGGCCTATTCCTAAAACGACAAAGCACAGTGATGGTCTGAGTGATGACAATGATGAAGATTAATGATTTCAAGTACTGACATTTTTTGTTTTTTACAATGGTCATGCAGTGACAAATAATTGGAAATTCCTGCTTCTGACATTCTGACAATTCCTACAGGCAGATAATATAAGCCGACACATTCTGATGCTTATAAAGATTTTTTTTGATGTGTTACACCTTCCAGTTTCCTCTTAAATAGTGTATCTTCTTAATGTTTCTGGACCTGAGTTGAATAAAAAAATAACTAAATTAATTAATAACATGGCAAAAGTGTGTCTTATCTAATGAAACTGAATTTTATAATAGTGCTTGAATGCAACATGAGAACTGAAGCTGTGTTTATACACTCATCGGCTGTTTTTTTCTCCACTCATATGCACTTGACGCCTTATCACTCATCACTCTGACTTGGATGAGAAGAGCGGATTATTCCACAAAGGAGCCAATTGACTTTATGCTAAGTCTCCTTCCTATCAGGTGTAATCTCCTGCTTCCCTGTACAGATCAGCTTATGTGAGTGATGCAGCAAAGCCTGAGGGCCTTTGACCACGGCGGGTCAGAGAGCTAGCTTCATTTCCGAAAGTTAATGCCCTCTCTCCCAAGTTCCCGTGAAACTGCATTTAACAGTAAGACAAGGTTGAATTCACCTGGAGGGAACGCAAGAGGTGGGAGAGGAGTGAAGGAGTGATGCAGCAGAGGAGGTGGGGAAGCTGTAGCATGAAAGCCAGTGAAATGTGAAGTTGTCAAAACACATATTTTCCTTTTATTCAACCAGAGTAAATACAGTGGGAATTCAAAGCAGGTGAAAAGCAGAGAGGTTTGAATTAGATCCCTCAGTCTTCAGAAGTCAGGAAATGGGATCAGATGAATGATGTGCAAGACATCCAGGACTTAAGATCCTGCATTGTCTGAGATGGTTTTTTAAATGTCTTCCATTATCCTGCCTTGTCTTTGAAACCTGAGCTCTTGGCAGTGTGCATTGCACACTGCTTCCTGATAAACACATGTAAGACAACTACACAGAGAAACTTAATTCTGTAGAAAGTGACCTGACTCTGTACTTGTGTACTTATGTGCTGTAACTCTATCCAAGCCAGTCTGAGGGCATCTGATAATATTTATTACAGTTGATGAATGACAAATCATGCAACGTTGCAACTTCCCCTTTTTCTTTGAAGCTTTGTCATCATTTTTGTGTATTTTTCTCTCTCTCTCTCTCTCTCTCTCTCTCTCTCTCTCTCTCTCTCTCTTCAGCACCATGCATGAGTGTACAGACAGTGTACTACCAGTATTAAGGTCTGTGTTGTGTCCCGAAATGACAGCAGCTGCTGGGACTGGACACTGAGAGCGGCCGAATGCTACAATGGAAGGGGGATCTCCCACTCTGACCAATGCTACACACATTAGTCTTTCAAACAGCCTTTGATGCGCCTCTTCATTTTTAAAGCAGGAGATAAAAAAAACATCTGCATTTTATCAGGGTATTAGAAGGCGTCTCTGTTGTGTGCACATCTGTTTGTGTGTTATGCAATGGTAGCAATACATCCAGGTGGATGACAACAAAGAGACAAGGGTACAGGTAAAATGCAAGACCTATTCTGACTCACTAATCTCACCGTTCTGACAAACTTTGATTTGTGAGTTACTCCAAAGCCTGAGTAAACAGCCCATCTGTCGCCACCTAAGTAAAGACCACAGGTAACTTTCAGTCAGGTCTTTGGTCTCCTCAGCGTTTGTTCAAGGAGGTTCAGTTATTTTTTCACCCCCAGGTTAACTGGAAAAATCAGTTGACTGGCAGACCACAGAGTCTTCCCCTCTCCCCTTTTGTGAAGCAATTTATTTGAAACCTGTTAAGAATGTGCTGTTTGTCCCTCACTAGCATGACCAGGCAGATGTTCCTA
>OMLM01011732.1:93299-104077 GCA_900302695.1 Helostoma temminkii | reverse complement strand
AACATTTTCAATTAAAGACTGTGAGGAAAAGCAGATGTTTACCATTTGCTTGTGTGGTTTCATCTCAGTCCCCTTGCTCTGTCTTGCTTTCTCAATGTCTTCGGCTGTCAATCCCCCAACTGTGGACGGGTCCTGATGGTAGCTCCTGAGATGACTGACTGGATGTTGACAGTATAGCTGTCTCCACACATGTCTGGTCAGACTATGGTTGTAGAGATGATGGTGTCCAATGAATTGTCTGCCTCACACAAAGCAGAAGAGAATAGTGTATAATCCTGCAAAAAGCAGCAAAACGCCTTTAGTGCAGCTGAACAGGAAACTATACCTGGTATATCGGTGGTAAGATCTGGTGTGACCACTAAACTGTCTGCTGGGATCTTTGTATCCCTCAAACAAAGACCGCTTCTCACTGGCATGGTTTGCTCCTGATGCAGCACTGTGATCGGTGGCTGCATCAGCACTGCTTCCTGACTGATCCGCTGTGAAGTCCACACCTTCCTCCCGGAACTCTGAAGCTGTGAAGGCACTGTCATCCTGAGAAAAGTCAAATTCTGACTCAGATGAAGAGGTTTGCTGCTGACCTGACAGCTCCTGTAAAGACGGATACGCATACAGATATACTTTTACATAAAAAGAAACATACTCCACTCTCCTGTAAGTAAATCAAATACATAATTCTTATCAATACATAGAGCACAATTCACACAGTCACACACCTGCATCTTCATCATGGCAGCAGAGAGGCCTTGCTCTGCAGCTGACTGGACATTTTGGACTGCAGCACTAACTCCTGGTAATCCTGGGTTACAAACATCAAAGAAGCCATTTACAGCTTGCGTATATGAGCAAGTTAGCTAGTTTGGAAGGCTAAGGAGACAGTTAAAAGAAGCTGCAAGACAAACATGAAAGTTATTTTAATATTTTATTTAAATCTGTGAAGAACTTACCAGTTCCACTGCGCATAGAATTGCTCTGTGTCTCTACAACAGCCTGGCTCAGCTTAGCCAAACCTCGCATTAGTAACATCATATCACCTGCCATGATGGACTAAAGACAGAGACAGAAACAAGGACAGAGAGAAAGAGATGATACACAGAGGACTTTAAGGTAAATATAAAGATGAGTTATGCTACGTCTTGTTCCATACATAGTAGGGTTGGTGGCTAATAATGACACCAATAAAAATATATAAGACACACAATGAGAGATCACGTCTAACATTAGTCCGTCAGGAAAGATGACGGAAAGGCAGGTACAACCAAGCAAATGGAAAGCATGTTGTCATCATACTCAGCTGTCCCATCTTGGGATGACTTTAATATTTTGTCTAAAAATAGTAATGGCCTCCATTCCCTGTGTTAATACACACATACACACACACACACTTGAAAGGCTAGAGGAACACTGTGCATGCAGGGAAGCTGTGAAGATATGTGTATGCAGTCCAGGAATCAGATCTGAAAATGTCACTGGAAACTAAGACGGAGGAGTTTCAGAGTTGCTGGCTGTCGCCTGTTCCAACTATTTCTGTGCACAAGAGTGCACGTGCTTGGTTTGTACACACGCTTTGCTGTCACACTTCACCCCCTCTCTTGTTCTCTGTGTAAATGGTTGTACTGTGACACTGTTTTCTATTAAAACCTACATGCTCATTAAATACTAAAACGTTTACACCTAATTTCTAAGAAATGATCTCAAGTATGTTTGATCACACATTATAATTATTCTGTGATGTGACATTGCTTGTGTATATTAGTCAAGGTCCATTAAGGAAATAAAAAAAGGGCCAAATTCTCTCTTTTCATCTCTCCGTCACCAGTGTCACTATCTGCAGTGTTTCTTTATGCGTTTATTACTGTGTTACAGGTGCTGCTAGGTAGATGTGACAATGTACTTCAATAAAGCTCAACTGGGATTCTTGCCAATGGAAAAAGCTGTTGCTAGAACGGTCAAAGCAATGTGTGTGTGTGTGTGTGCGTGTGTGTGCGTGCACAGCAGCACACATGCACACAGGGAATCAGTAAGTGGGTCATCTGTCCTCCTTCAGGCCAACTCTTTGTTTTCAGATAGTGGACTGAAGACCAGGCGTGGGCATACTTTGCAACACAACACACAAACTGCATAAAAAAATACATACATATACTTGGACATGGATTATTTAGAAACATCACATGCAACGATATGTGTCCTATTTTTTCCCTTGCACAAGCCTGTTACTACTGAATAATATGAGTGTGTCACTGCCATTTTGTACAACCATCAAAAATACTATAAATTAAATTATGTAACTACATTTGATTTTGTGCTTCTGGACACATTAGGATACAACATTATTTATCATTATGCTGAGTCAGCATTTTACCCAAATCCCAAGAAGCTATGATACTGAGCATTATGCATTCAATAATATAATGTATTAAGATAAGATGTATAATAAATGTAATAAGATACAGAAGTGCAGAATGCCTTCATGTGAAATATCTAATCTTACGCTTCAACATGTATTTCTCCACATGATTTTGAATTCCACTGAACACTTGATGAATACATTTCAGATCACTGGGGAGAAGTTGCTGTTCATTGCCAATTGATTTAGCAACTTCCCATTTGTCTCAGAGGGTGTGGCCTTTCAAGACAGAAACAAGCTTCTTTCCTCCTCTGTATGATTTGTATTATCACATTTTCGTAATCAGAAGAATTGAGGGCCTAACCTATATAAAAAGTAATGTGGCCGAGATGAGATGACAAAAACCAAAAGTCAGTTTTGATGCCCAGTAGGCAAAAGGTACAAGACACTATATGTGTGAAAGCATACAGGTTGCAATTACACATGGTATTGTATGGCAAATACACATAAACACTCCTAAGCCTCAGCTGTTGTCTCAGCTCTATTGCTGTCTTTAACATAAGCTGCTGACTCACTGCTATGAAAATAGCCAGATGGCACAGCTCGAGTGGGAGTCTATATCTGAACCCTGTTCAGCACACTTCATGGCTTACTCAGCCTACAGTCACTACCCCCAATAACTTGTTACTGAGGGTAGTGTAGCAGCTTTAGTACAATCTGACTTTTATTTCGATAAGTTACCAAATTCTTGTATTTTAACCAGAGAATATGGTACCATGAAATGTGAGAAAGTGTGAAGCAGGATGCAGCATGCCAGTGGCCATCTCACCTATTATAATAATAATAGTCAAGAAACAATTTTACTTGTAGTTTCTGCGAGAGAAAAACAAGTTTAGCACGTCAGTAAAAGTGGCTTTTCTAGTCATACTTGAAAGTGTGAAAAAGGGGGGAAAATAAACTGGTCAACATGGTACATGGTAGGATTTATTATCCTCCTAACATTATTTTGTTGTATGATAATGACAGTTATTTTACTTGTATTAACAATAAGGTTAATATCATCATGGAGAGTTAAAAAAAAAAAAACTGTCAACACATCTGTCAAAACTTAAAAAAACACCTTGACAAGGACAACATGAATATGGTCATTAAACAATTACGACAAGGTTGTATTCTGAGCCTGACACGTGCTGTGTTTCTAGTATTTAAGTGTCAGCATGTCTTGTTACTTTTTGACTGTCATAACTAACCATACTACAAATGTATATAAGTTCTTATACAGTGTAGATGTGGAAAGATCAACATCACATATTTTCAAATAGATTCCTATTTTACTAGTATAGGGAGTGCATACACATGAACAGTAATAAACATCATTCTGCCTTCTTTATATTAAAATATTGATCTGAATCTAGTTGGAAAAACCACAACCACCTCAACACGAGTCACCTAATGATCATCTGTCAGCTGGAAGGAGAATAACAGTTTATCATAAGGAAGGCAGAGACTAGTTTACTAGACCATAGGAAGCAAGCTGAAAACCAGTGTGGTCATTATTCACATGCTGTATACACACATGTGTGTGCGAACTTTTACATTACAACAGCTTATAGAAGCACTAAATGTATCCAAAGTGCTTTTTTTCCTTCAGTCTGGACAAGTAACACTGTTACTGCACTACAACATGGTAGAAGTAAAGTTACAGTAACAGGAACTAATGTTGTCAGATAGACTCAAACAAAATATTAAAGTTTAATATTTGTTTTTTTCTTTAGATGCAGACACAGCTCCAGGTGGGCACGACTAGTTCAGTGTTGGCTGCTTCCACACAAACCTCTGCACCCTCAGTGCAGTCAGGCAGGACGCTACAGTCCCTTTCACTTCAAGTTAAAAACACGGAAATCCTCCAAACTAACC
Source organism: Helostoma temminkii (assembly GCA_900302695.1). Classification (NCBI taxonomy): domain Eukaryota; kingdom Metazoa; phylum Chordata; class Actinopteri; order Anabantiformes; family Helostomatidae; genus Helostoma; species Helostoma temminkii. Next base: position 99,813 of record OMLM01011732.1, on the reverse strand, counting down.
AAAGTGGCCCACTTACAAGCTGTGATTATTAACTTGGTCGTGCACGTGTAGCCATGCGCATGCCACGTTGTTGAGCTGTAATTATTTACGTCTCGGCTGTTTTATGTGGCTGAGACTGGAAAAGCCAGAAGGTGAAATAACTCGTCTGCTGGTATTTGAACAAACCACGGCGGTATCAGCGTGCCAGTAAAGTTTGCAGAACGAGTGAAGACAACAGAGGAGCAGCCATGGACGGTGGCAGCTCCCTGCAGAGGATGTTGGACCAGCGTGAGGCCGAAGCAACAGAGAGCGACATTTTAACAGGCCTGACCGGAAAATACCCCTGCCCTGAACATACCTGTTCGCTAATGCGCCATAATCTGCGTATTCAGTTCAGATACTCACCAGCAGCGGTCGTTTAGGGCGTTTGTTTCTCCCACTCAGACGAGGTCAACTCGGCGGGCGACTCAAACCAAACACTTTATTTTGCTGCAAAACAACAACAGATTCGACATTCAAGGGGGTTTTCCTCTCACAGGACACAGTTTACTAGCAGCAGGAGCTGCAAGTCGCTCGCTGGTCGCCCTCCTCCTCCTGCTGCTGCTGCCTCTGCTGCTGCTTGTGGCAGCGTTTAATCCAGTTTGTCTCTCTCGCCAACACGAGGTCAAACCTTGTTTACCAACTTCGCACAGCAGCCAGAGCCGCGCATTGACGCAGCCTGCTCATGTCTGCCCCCACTGTTGTCTCTCTCACACACACAAACACTGCTTTCTGCTATTCACAGTTGTGCATGCATTTCAAAGACGTAGATAATGTTTTTCCAGACATGTATGTAATAAAGTTTTCCGACTGCTTTTTTCCTTACATCTCTTCGTATTCCCCTCTGGAATTATTAAACCTACTTCAAAACTAACTTGACTTCATTTCACGGCGAATGAGGAGGTGCTGGGCCTAGAGCTTATCTCTCCACACCGACATGCTCCGACCTGCCTGCTTAACTCAGTTTACATATGGCTCTGGGTTTGTCCAGCCCATATTCTGCTCCTATTGGTCATTGCCGTCTATTGACAGGAGGTGGGGTCTAAAACGCGACTCCTGATTGGTTCATCGTTCAAAAAAAACAAAGTGCTGCACTGTACTGCTTGATGGAACATTATTACTGATCATTTTAGCTTTTACAAGGAACAGTGACCTATAAACGGTGACAATAATTGGCAATAACTTGGACATTAAAACGCAAACAACACACAGGTGTTGAGGAACCGATATAAAACGTCCGTCTCCGGTGAAATGAGCCTCTGCTGCCATCTAGTGTTGTTACTAATAATTGAAAAAATATTTAACTTGTGGGAAAACATTGTCACAACTGAGGTTCTGCATTTAAATAATGCGAATGCCCCTCCACTTTTATCTTAATCTGTAATAATCAGTTATTATAAGCGTGTAGTGAAGTAGAAGTATAAATACAGTAAGTACAAGTACATCACGAGTAAATGTATTTAAGTTTAGGTTGATCCTTATCAATTAATAGAGGAAATGGTATAATTTGAAAATAATTATAGACAACAATAAAACTGAAACATCAATAGTTACTATTCTTTAGAATAAAGCAGTTAATCTTTTTAAAAAGCCACTTTTTCAGAAAGCTATTAAACATATAGTTTGAACTTCTGTTATTGGGCTAATGAGGCTACTGACTGGAGATGATGTCAGTGGAGTGACAGCAGAGGGCGCCACATTTCCACAGATACCCATGTTATTCAGTTTTGTGTTATGTAAATGAGGTTGTAACTTTTTTCCCAGAGTAAAAAACTCTCTAGTCCTCTTAAGGGAAAGCAAGAACTGAACTAAGTGTGGATTATTCACATTTGATTCATAACCTTAACTTCCCAAACTCCCAACATACACCCCAAAAATCAGTTTTTTCACTCACAACATCACTATCCCTCAATCATGTCCTTTCTTTTCCACCAGCTCCGGATGCAGCTGCTGTTGTGGACAGGTGTGATTTGAATGGCAAATGACCCACATGCAAACAAAGCAATTAATGTGGCTAAGAAGCACAAGCAGCATGGGGTCAGTGAGGGCTCGCACAGGTCAGGAGTGATATACACAGTCTGAGCCTGAAGTATCCTTCCTTGCTGATAAATACTTTTCTATAGTTTTAGATAGATAGATAGATAGATAGATAGATAGAATTTTTTTTTTTTTTACGTATCTGCTTTCTTCTTGATAATTTGATAAGATGATAATACACTACAGCAGCTGCTGGCTAGTTAATCTTGGCATAGCAAAATATTGTTAACAGGGAAATAGTGGCCACTGTTCAACGTGCAGATTACAAATTTTCAAGAAACTTCTGATTGTTTCCCTCATTTCAAGTCTTTATGCTATTTAATCAGCTGCTGATGAAGGCTTCATACTTATACTCTATTTTAGAGTATTTGCCCACTTCCTGATTTATTTATTTGTTATAATTTCTTTATTTATTAATTGTTGCAATTGTTACATTTAAACTTTTTCTTCAGAAGAAAGCACTGCTTACAGTAGACTGACAGTCTCTGTGTCTACGGTCACTAAATGTATCATCTGAAATCTTTTTTAAACACAGTAAAGTTAAACCTACATACCATTTAGTTTTTATTGTTCAGCAAAAACCTGTTAGACTATAAGACATTGTTTAACAATATGAAACATTGTTTAACATTAGGAGACATTGTTTATTTAATTATGTGCTCAAACAGTTTCTACATGTTTGTTATCTAATTTAAGAGGAACAAGCATTATTATCTGAACATGAACAGTCTTTTCTCTAATCCAAAGATGTCTCTCAGTTTGACTTTTACTTATACTGTAACACATGCTTGAAGACAAAACAACATAACAGCCCAGAATTGAAAATGTCACAGTATCCCGTTAACTAAAAAAAAATTATATAATGTTATAAATAAAAACAGAATAAACTACAATATAACCCCAAACTTTAAGAAGTAAATACACATGCAACCATGTAAAACAAAGTATACAAACCAACAGTTAAGACTAGGAGAATAATTCATCATAACAATAAGAAGTAGAAACATGTTTTCAGTTGTCTGAGTTGACTTCGTAACATCAAGGCACTCTATAGCTTAAATAACATTGTTCATGGCTGTAAGTGTTCCACTGGGTTTGACTAAAATAATGTTAGGATTAAAATCTACACCAAACAAACTACATTTTACTGTACATTGTGAACAATCCCAACAAAGTGTGAGAAGTGCTTGGTCATGGAAGTATTATGGACACTATGTTGGCTGAAAATATATTACATACATGAAACAATGCTTTCCATAACAAACTAAAACTACTGTGAGATGTATAATCCAGCTCCACCTATTTGCCAGTGTTCCAATTGCCAGATTACTGTCGAGCAAACATGGTTGGCTCTGAAAACCTCAATGACCAACGTACAGTATCTAACCTCTGTTTATGGCTTCCTCTGTTTATGATGGATTAAACAGAAGTGAAAAAGAACTAAAAGACTAGTTTTGCTTTCCACTGTAAAACAAACCTAAAATCATGTTTTGATTAGTAAAAAACACTCAATCTCTGACAGTGAGGATGTCATTAAGTGTGGATATTTGTCAAAGAAATTGGCAATGTGCTAATATTGTGGTGAAGAGCTGATTATGGAGTTCAGTTCTACTAAGGAAGACAAACTATTGAAGTCTTAACAGATATACAAAGTATATCTGTATATACACACAGTAGTTGTGTGAAATTATTAGGTCCCAATTTACTGGCATTAAAGGTCTGACAGAGTTTTGAAGCCCTACCACACAGTGGCTTCCAAGTCTGGTGATATTCTGTATTAATGTTTTTCTGAACAAAGCCTAGGAAAAGACCAAAACCAGAAAGGAACTGATCCAGCAAACAAGTACTGTCTTGTTGGACTGTAAGTACAAAGCCCCATACATCAGAGCTCCACTGCTGTTGCATTGTGCGATATGGTCCTTCACAGCTTAAAATAATGCCAGACCAATGCATCCTGCTAACTTTGCTATACACTGCAGTGTCTACCTGTTTGATGAAATTATATTGCCTTCTTTAAAAATGAGATATTTTTGACATGTAAAACGAGAAAAAAAAGTGCCTGAAGACGAGACCCACTGGGCACTGGTACAGGTATTGTTGGTTTGACCCTTTCACAAGATTTGTTCACAATAACAAACATACAGAATATCCCCAGCCTTATTCATTAATGTGCATCTACTTTCTAAAGTTTTAAATGGATGTGTTCTTAGATTACGGGAACTTTTTTTCTAATGTTATTAGCTCCAGCTGTGTGTTTCTTGCTGTGACATGTTAAATTGTCTGCTAAGGAGTGGGGTTAGAAAGGCCTGCCCCTGGGGGGGTAAGAACAATACAAGAATGCCATGAATGGGACAGATCTAGATTGTGAATCTCCACTGGATGTGAATATAGAGACTTTATCTGTTAGCGACTTGGCCACACATTGTTATGGGATGATGCAGCTTCCAACATGAGGACAACTGTCTATAAGAGAGGCATTGAGGAAGTCCAAAGTGTTCCTTGCTAAGTGTTCCCCAAAGAAAGGAAGAAGGAATGGAAGTGGATGTCGTGAGTTCAAATGTTCATTTCGATGAAAAAAACTCTTCAAGTCTCAGAATTCACCATGGATGAAATTATGTCCACCAAACTATCAAGTCCAAAAAGGTAGCCATCTTCTCTATTGCCCTCTACCCATGGAGCTCGGTGAGTTAGTTCCTCCCCATCTGGAAGAGGCGTAGTTTTCCCAAAGTCAATCATCCAGACTTTGGCCTGTCCTTTGCTGTCATGAACAAATAACAAGGAGCTTCCAATCACCTGCAGGGTCACACAGAGACAAAGGGGATGAATAAGAAACCTTAAAGGAAACCTTTACTGAAGCAGTCCTTTTTTAGTCAACATGACGTGTTTGTTTGCATCTTTTAAAAACATTATTTCACTTCCTGTTTTGTGACACCAACTCCTTACATTCATGTTTACTGGCATGTTTGTTTGTATGAGTGTGAGAATGACACATGTTTTGTTTCCGTGACGAGATCTGCTATTTTGCTCAAGTAAGATACTATACTACCACTAAATAACACTTATTGTTTAATTACTGAATTCATTTACACATTCAATTATTATGACACCAGGACCGGAACAACTTCACCAAATGTGCTTCATTTACATACACTTACATACACGTGTGCTCTAATATTTTGTTTACTCTTGTTTACATGCTACTCAACAATTAAAATTAAATTATTTTCACACAGCATGACAAATACCCAGATCAGGAAAATTAAAACAACTAATCTATACATAACTTTGTATCTTATAAACCACACACTAACTTTGTTTTTAGAGAATACATTCTTCACACATTCTACACAGTATTTAGCATGTGCTTGTTTTTCACTTAATTTCCATATAAATATGAGCTTTATTTTAGCTTAAATACTGATTCTCAACGTACTTCCTATGCTTCCAGTTTGGGCAATATAATAGATGTATATGAATGATATTAAACGTCCATCTGCTTTGCCTAAATTGAAGTATTGCTATGCTTCTACTGCAAATTTAAAATCTGATTTAATCATCTGGTTGCACATAGTATGAAGACCTCAAGATGATGTCAGCTGGAGAGGTTCTGCAGACTATGTCATGTGGAGGTATTAAGCCAGCATCCATAGACTTATTTTAATTTATCAAAGACAGATATTACCATTTATTAGTTATTCCCCAAACTAGAAACACAGGAAGCAAGTTGAAATTCAGTGAAGTAGCTGTACATCACTGTTTCCATCTGGACCAGTGAGTTTACCTCGTGGGTTTTGAAGAATGGGGAGGTCTCCAGAGTGTCTCTAATTTCCTTCAGCCTGGTTAGATAACAGTTCTGGAAAATAAACACAGAGGACTTTGCCCACTTCTGTTGCAGAGAACCAGCTTTGTTGGCTTAAGAACTAAGCTACAGAATGGATCAACTAGCAAACATATCTGTAACTAAACACATTTCTAATTCTCAGCCAAGTCTGCTACACAATACAGCTTTTAAGAACATTTGCTAAGATTAAATGAAAACATAAGCACTGTATTATCATTTAGTTACTCATTAATAGTTTCAAATGGTTAAGAAGATCAGTCCTTTCTAAGAGTGAGTGTGTGTGTAGAGGCCCAGTTCCTAAGGACTTTTCTCTTGGCCCAGGAAGTTGAAGGTCACATTGTTTGTGTGTTTGTGTGTATGTATGTCTTTTTATGGTTATGTGGACGAAGTAAGGTTAGGCTAAGGAATACATTATGTCAGTGAGTGTCCTCACAACTAGAAACACAAAAAGATGTGTATGTGATTCCCATGGGGTTGTTAAAACAGCATGTCACAGTACAACTTTAAACTCTATTGGTACACACATAGTTAACTGCAAACACACTCACCAGTATTTCTTTATTTCCTTTGACAAAGTCATCAAAGGCTGCATTAATTTGCTCTCTTGTCTTTGTTTTC
>OMLM01011732.1:63062-91937 GCA_900302695.1 Helostoma temminkii | reverse complement strand
ATTGTTTCTTTTGTATATCTGCCTGACCTACGTATGTGACCTACAGTTCTTACTTTTGCCAATACACTAACATTAACTTAATGCATAGGTCTGTCTGTGGAGTCCTGGTAACAAGGTGTTTAAGTAAAAAGTTTCATTAAAGGATTTCAGTCAAGCAAAGAAGTTCTACCTCTGGTGCTAGTGGTTGTAGTAGCACTAGCAGCAGCGATGGAACTAGCTGTAGGAGATTTGTACATGAGTAGTAGAAGCACGGGTACAGCAGATTAGAATCAGAGACAATGCGAGGAGGGGAAGCCAACTAGTTGGTTGATTCAGAGTGGAATAAATGAGCTCTTCTTAATCTGCTGGCTGCCAGGCAACAAAGTACTATTTGGAGACACAAATATTTTTCCCTTTATGGTTCAACTCTGAGCACAGCTAGGGTGCTCTCGCTCACTTTCACACACACACTTGATGACCACACGTTTAAATACATATGAACACATACAATGCATATATATTACAATAAACACATAAACTGTACATCAACACATCATATTTCACACAAATACATCTCTGTGTCTAGGGATAACCTTCTGTGTCATGGCAACAGACCACCAAGAGGCTGCGAATGTCCTTATATAGCCACAACCCTCAAATACAGACAGCGACATGGAGATTTGTGTGTGTGTGTGTGAGTGTGTGTGTGTGAGTGTGTATGTGTGTGTGTGTGTGTATGCAATGTCAGTGCCAGATGCCAAGGCCTATAGAGCTGCCACAGACAGGCCTCGTGCACAACAAAGAAACTTGTGCACACTTATACTTCAGAGGAAGTCTCTGGTCAAAACAGGAAGTTACATCATGACCCTTATGGACAGATACACACAGACACTGAATACTGAAAGAAAAGAAGGAAGGAAAGGCACACACTCTGATTGATACCTTGACTCCCTCTATCCTAAATCCCAGCGTAGCTGTTGAGCTTATGGTTTCCCTCCACTGCATGTATCTGGGTTTAGTCACTGCTTTCTGGTCATTTTCCTCTGATGTTGGCGCCCCAGGGTCAACCTCAATCATTTTCTGATACATGTCAGGTCTCGGAGAGGGCTTCTTACGAGCCTTAGTCAGCTCTTCCTCAAGGTAGGTCCTGAAGCGTGAGAAAACACAGGTAGTGGGCGGTGAAGGAGATGAAACAGTGGGTAGAGACACGAGCATACAGAGGTAGGAGTAAAAAATGAGCAGAGAGAAGGTGTGAAGAAAAAGGCTCTTTACAACCAGCAGGACACAGCCTCTTACAGAAAGCCTTCAATTGATGTAATCACAGTTACTAAGCACAGAAATGTAATTTAGCATTTTGTTTTTTGACATTAGGTGTCCATTTACACATTTATCATTGGGCTGTCTTAAGATGCGTGGTTTGTGTGATGTTTTCTCACCTTACTCCCATCTTACAGTCCATCACACATGGGAAGTCAAACTCAGCCAGCAGATCCTCCATCTGGTTGTATTTCTGCCCGTCCTTCTCTACGTCTCCATGGTAACCAGGGACATAGGGACGCAGCACATCCCTCATCAGAAGGGACAGACAGCGCTGTTCACATTCACAGTGTTTCTAAAAGATATCAACAACAAGTTACCAACACTAAATACACCTTTCTGCACTGTTTCAGTATTAAAAATATGAAGAATCTTTCTAAACCAGACTGTATCAAAAAATGTATCTGTGTGAAAAGTGTGTCTTACTTTTAATATGCGTCCATTTGCTCCTGCCTTAAAGCTCCCTGTAAAAAGACACACTTTTACTGTGAAGCAGGTGCAGAAAGTGTGCAGATCCAGTAACTGGGAGTAGTGGGACTTAGGTTAGTTAGGATTAAGGATTAAGTGGGTCTAAACCAACAGATGTAATTTTTCCTTTTCTGTTGTTAGTAAAGCAGCTGCACTCAAGTGATCTACTAACTGAAAATATGTTTGTCTAAGCCTCAAATCTTTAAACTGTCCAAGGAGAGACTCCCTAAACTTAACAACCCTACTGTTAATTAACTATCCCCATGCACACTTCTCCTTAGGTCTGAACATATCATTAAGATGTCCTGAAATGCTCCAAACATAAACTAAATGTAGGCATCTTTTTTGTGCAATTCAATTCTGTCATATTGTAGCCTTAGAATACAATTTGTAAATATGCCAAAAAGTTCAAATGAAAATCATAAAGTTGTAACTGGATACTATGAAGTCTTAATTTCAAAGCCACAATCAAACAGCTGTTGCTGTGTTTGTTTGTATGTCCACATACCTGCATGCCCAGCCAGTTGTATCCAGGGATATTTTTTCTTGAAGGACATGACAAAAGGCGACCAGTGGACCATGTTCTTAATCTTCTTCCAAGACTTGTGCTACAAAAACAAACACAACGCTAATTATGATTAGCAATGATATTTTACCAACAGCATGCTGAAGAAAATAAAAAAAATGTAATAACCATATGCTCTGCCAGAATCTTCTTTGTGTAGTTTATACTGCTTGTCTAATTGGTTAAATTGTTTCTGTTTCTAAACAGAACTTCTGCTTATGAAAACACCTGTCTTCAACTTCTCTTTGTCTAGTTTTCGCAGATTTTTTTTTCCTTTGGACTGTTTATAACATTTTAACTCGGTTCTGAAGGATCACAGTGGGGTTTCCCCTGGTAACACAAACACATGGACACACTGTGTATCTCCGAGGGATCTCCCTGTCCTTGGCAAGGACACACTGAACTGTGGGACTCCTGCCACACACACACACACACACACACACACACGCACACACACACACACAAACATTCATTTGTAAATAGAGACACACACTGTGTCTGACATACACACAGCATCAGTGACTATAGACTGATGCAAGTCCTGTTCTCTAGCTGTCTGCCTCTGTGATAGAAAATACTTTCCTTCAACAGTAACTGTTACTATTTAACTAAAGCACTCATGTCAAACTCTCTAAAACTTCTGATTGTTTCCTGCCTAACACAAACTGTTATAGTTATTGAAAAAGGATATGGGGTATTGGGAAAAATATTTACGACGTTTGACATATTTAACAGAACACTCTCTTGTCCCTTTTCTTTTTGTTGCTTAATATTCTCCTAAACTGTAGATTCAAGTTTATCAAATCACATTTTGTTGCATGCTGTAATACCCCACCAAAGCCACAATAAATCAAGCTATTATTGAGCTAAAAAGTCAAACTCCAGACATAATTTTTATCCCAGCAGCATTACATCAGATGGAAAAATTCCAGATGTCTTGTTCTGTGGGTTTAAACAATGCTTGGCTGTGCAGTAGATGAAAATATGAGAAATCCAAAACTTAAAAAGCTGTTCTATTCAGTAAGGGGATATTTTGTAAGACAGTATTTACACCCAAATTTTCTAATTGTATAGTGTAAATGGTACAAAATATCTTAAATCTCAAACCCACACAAGGTTTCCATTGGTCTGCAAGCAGCAGGAGTAATAATATTTCCATGTCAACATTGGAGAAGAGATGAAGAAAGACAGGGAAGGAGAGGAAGGATAAGATAAGAGAGAAGAAAACCAAAGAAGGAGATATATAACCCATTTCACATAATCTGGACCTGATGAAAATTCATCAGCTGATAGCATGACTATCTATGGTTATATGCACACACACAAACCTTCATACACACACATTTTTCCTCTCTTTTTCTGTCTCAAGCAGTCCAGACTCACATTAAGGTTTTTGCTGCACCAGTGAAGGAGAAAGAAAAAAGAAACTCACCACTGACAAAAAGTATAAAATACACACATGTACAAATCACATGATGGAAACTAAGTGAAAGGTAGGTCAGCTAAAATATGGTCTGCGAATGCACAGAGTCTTCATTTAGAAAGATTTATTAGGCCTTGCACTTTGAAAATGTGTCACTGGCAAGTTTGGTAGGAAAGTTCAATGCATCAACTTAACTGAATTGATTTCTTGTGTGTAATTCCACTGAAATGTTTCTATAACTGCTATGCCCCACCACTATGTTTTAAAGAAACACAAGAGTGGCCTGGAGGCAAAAGGCATTTTCAGTTGAAGCTTGTCCTGGGAATCTCCATGTCACAACATGCAGTAACACATGGGTGTAGGTTGCATGAAAAATAAAGGTTGAAAAAAACAAAATGGCTAAACACTCAAACATCAGTCCTCATATCTCAATCATTGCTTCTGTTCAGTGATATTAGGAAATATGACACTTATTGATGTTTGTAGACCACTAGGAAGATGAAGCTTAACTGAACTGTATTCTGTTTATTTTTCATCATCTTAAGCAATGTTAGCAAGAGAGCAAGATCATCAGACTCCAGCTCCAGCTAAGTAGCCAGGGTCTGTCCTTTTTCTGTCAACTCAGACTGTCATCTGTCTACCATGCTGCCCACTTACATCTGGTGTGTGAGAGAGAGAGAGAGCTGTGGATGGCAAGAGAGAAAAATAAGAACAAGTCTGCACTACATCAAGTCTCTCTGAGTAATAGCAGACATTGTAGATTTGGGAGATGAGACATTAAAATGAAATCAGATGAGTAGACAAGAGAAGAGGAGAGGATTAGTTTGTGTGTGGCTCCAACTATCTTATGTGATATTACCAGCATTATTATAGCTCAATAAATAGAGCTGTCGAACATCACTTAACAATGAGTAAATCCAGGCATAAAAGCATTATGTGACAGTAAATGTAAGCCTTGGTAACAGTACCTGAACGTGGTTGGTGCGGAGGTGGATCACCGTAATGATAAAGATGGCTCCAACAGACACAACAATACTCCACACTGAATACAGCCATGAAGACCACATCATGACCGATGGGCTTTCAGTCAGCTGAGGAATTTACAGACTGACAAGACTTATAAACTGTGCTCTTCTCCACTTTCAAAAAAAGCAGCACCTTGGGCTCACATACTCCTCTTTCTGTTTCCCGCAAGACTTACACATCTGTGTGTGTGGGTCTGATTGTGTGCAGGGACAAACAATTGTATATCATTTGTTTAGCAAAACAGGAGACAAACACAATCTGGGCATGCAAATCTAAGCACAGCAACATTTGAAAGACACAGATGGAGCTAAGTGTGTACAAGTGGGTGAGTACATATACTGAGCACCAGGAAAATATAAGGGCTTTGTGGAAAAAGAATGCAAAATCTGTATATTCATACATATTGTTCGAGTTATATAAAGTATGTGTGTGTGCATGATTGTGTGTCAGAGGCAAAAAGATTACGAAGGTACACCACAAGCTAAAATAACCAAAACGAAACATCCTCAACAGCAGCACCTACTGCACTGACTACAACCACTGAGTACAACACAACATCATATACTGTTACCAGCAATGCATGTATGCATGATTTTTCAGTAATATAATGACAGTGTTTTATTTTTAAATATGGGTTTAGGACAGCTTGTGACAGTCATTTTACAGCTTGTATATGTACAACAAATAAGGAAACTTTGAATTAAAGTCAACAATTTATAATTATGACCCTCTCTCTGGAGCACAATCAGACATCAGTAAATACCTTTTTCATATTGGAATCAAAATGTTTATCAAAATCAGTTGCAATTTCTTGTTGCAACTGATAAATGTTGCCATTTTGTCAGCATGGACAGCATATGGATCTTTTTTTTCCTTTTGATTAATCTGTCAGCTTTCAAATAATAATTTCAATTAAAGGCCAGAAAATTGAGAAAAAAGAAAAAAGCTTGAATGTTCAAGCTGCTTATATTGTACAACATATAAACATACAATTACTGTTGATTTAATTTGGTATTGTGAGTGTCCCAGTATTTTTGTTATAAGCACCTTAATCACCAAACACAAGAAAATAATTAATTCCCCAAAACATCCCCTAAAGCTTCATGCAGTTTAAATGTTCAGAGGACATATGCATGTCTATAGTTGGTGAAAAATAATTATTTTTGCATTTATTTTATGTTTATGTTTTAATAATTATCATTTTAATGAGCAAAGCTGGACATAAACCCAAAACTAAAGAACAATTAAAGGATGTGTTTGAATTGAGTACACACTTTTTGTCTGCCTAAAAGTGCCATTAAAGTTAGTCATTCTGTCTTTCTCTCATCTCTATCTGGCTCATTACTACTGTCTTTCTCCCTCTGTCCTATCTCTATCCACAGACCAGCTGAATGACAAGAGGAGAGCAGGAAAACAGCAAAGTTTCCATTGAGAGAGAGCAAGAGAGAGAGAGAGAGAGAGAGTGAGTGAGAGAGAGGGGAAATGGTAAGCGAAGGAACTTCTTGCAGACAGGAAGTGGGGGGGGTTGCCGTTCGCCTCAGCGACAGTATTTTCCACATCCGCCGCTGACTACAAACAAAAGAAAGAAAAAAAGCCTTGCCCTCTGTAAACAACAGAAACTGCACAGAGGAAGAAACACAGAGGCAAAGAGTTTTTAATGGTCTCCTAAACATTATCTTGAGAAACGTGAATCATGTCTTTGAACACACACGTCTGCAGATATTATTTCATGCAACATGCATTCATAAAAAACATGCTACTAATCACACTGTGAAGTTATCACATTGAAAAGAGTGTTGCCCCAAACAATTCACACATCTATGGAAATTTAAAAATTGTTTTCTTTTTTGACAAAGAGAACTGGGGTTAAATAGGGTAATCACTTATTTAAATGCAAGGGGTAGTGAAGAGAAGCTGAGAGTCGTTAAAATGATTAAAAAAAAAACTTGGGTAAAGGGTAACTCAGGGTTACAAATGTGTAATGTGAAAAGGCAGGGGAAACACTGATGCATGCTGATGTTTTCAACAGAGAGGCACTGAGGAAACAACAAGCCTGATATCGCTCACCACAAGGTCCCCTTGCGGATACAAATATTGCAACTGAGTCTGCAAAGTTTAGACTGACACACACACACAAAACAAAATTAAAGTGCAGGGAGTGTGACGCAGGCTAAACAGTCTGCTTAAAGAGTGCATATTAAATCTCTCAGCAGCCAATGCTGGCCAATAGAAAACTAGATTCAAAAAAAGTTAAAAATAAGGGACACCCAAATGAAAGAAAGCTTAGATGTTTGTGATGTGGCTGTTCAGTTATGTTGTAACTAAATATTGCAGTGATAAGAAAGACTTGTTTCCAAATTGAGGTCACTATGGAACATTAAAGAGCTTATCAGATTTTAGATTGAGCCTCAACTCCCAAACACCCTGAATTAATCTAAACAAATGCAAGTGGTTGTGAGGGTGTCTTAACCTGCCCACTATTCTAATAATCTAATTATCAGAAAAATGCATATAAATATGGCTGAAGTGAACATAAAACACAGCAAAACAGTGATGCATTTTGCTAAAAAGTTAGTACATTTTATAGTGCAACCTGTGGCTCTCCATGCTAGGAGGTGTACACAACATCTCCTTTTCTGCATTCATGTTTCACATCCAGGAGGGTTTCCCCAGTGTATCTCTGACAGCTCTGAAACCAGGTGAAACCACACTTCACTTCTGCACTGGACTCAATACTAAAAGACACACTTTCAAATGTCAGATTCAGTAACTGCAGGCTGACTTTCTCGGAGTCAGGAGCAACTTAAACATACACATGCGTGTACCCTCACAGCTACCTCACACAAAAACACCAAATAAAGAATTGACCGGTGTTTCCCCGCATAAACTAAGTAGGCACAATGTAACACATACACATTCTCTCTCTCTCTCTCTCTCTCTCATACACACACACAGTTAAAAACACACCCATAATCTTACATACTTTCTGCCACACAAAGTCATACACACACAGTCACACACACACACACACACACACACAGCTGTGAGAGGGAAACTCGGTTTGACGTCACAGGGTTGCTAAGCGACTGGCCGCCGTGGTAGTGAAGATTTTCCACTGCAGCACAGACAGTGTGTCTGTGCATGTCTCAATAAGTCTGTGTGTGTGTGCCGACCCACTTGAGTTACAGGTCTGGACATAGAAATTAGTTTTCGTCCACCACAGAAACTCTTTTTTTGGTAATGCAGAGAAGGTTAGATTCACGGTTGGATTAGTGAAGGATAATAGTGAAGATTTGTTTGGGTCAGTGTGTGACCACATTTTAAATGATCATAAAAAGGGATGTGAGTCAAGGCGACATAAGTGCATTGAAGAGAGAAACACTGCATGCTTACAGTATTTTCTGTTAGCATGTTGTTCTGCAAAGTACAACTAGCAAAAATCGCACTGCAGTGTGTACAGAGGGTGTGTCAATGTTAGCATATTTAAGTGCGTGTGTACATAAGAAACATGGGTGTAGTCTTTACTCCAGAAGTCTGTTTGTTTAATGGATGCATCTTCTCAAGAACTGAAGGTGTATCGAAATGTGTCCAAAAATGTAATGCATCCTAGCTTTTATTTACAAGAGAGACACCGTGAGTAACAACAAACTTTCTGCATCATTTATAAAAAAGATCTCCATATGTCCTGTCCCGCTTCAGCTTCACTACCTTTTTTATTTTTTCATTTTTATCTTTAGCTGAAACATGATGCTGGAGTTTAAACACAGCTACAGCTTCTAAAATGTTTTAAAAAAAATAGTATTGCTTCTGTAAAATGACACATTGTTTTATTGCTGCAAAGAATCTATTGATAATTAAAAAAAAAAAAAGCCTCTGACAACAATTACTCAAACAGGAACACATATTACACCCAGTGACAGACCGAGAAGGCAGAATAGTAGCTGGAGCCAGGAAATGTTTGGCATCTGTGCTTAACAAGTTAAATGATAAATAAATTATCAACCACAATTAAATTTCTAGAATTACATTACAGTAATTAATTAAATGGCTAATTGTTAATCTAATAAAATGACATGCTTTAGTTATTTTATCAAGTACTCTTGTGGTGTGTTTGCGGCTCATGGACATTTATTTTAATGCTTTTCAGCCACACTGATGTTTTGATAGCCAAACATTTTTCCTATTAATATTATTGTCCTATTTCTAAAGGTTTTGCATTTCCATTAATGCCTATGAGATTTTATCTGTAGTTTTTGTAGTCTGAAACTACTAATGGGAGTGGATGCTTAAAGGTAATTTATACATTCAAGACATGATTTATTTATCTTTTTACATGCCACAAACTCAACTGAAATTCTACAGAAAAAAGAAAAACACAGATGCCAATCTATTGCAGGTGCCCTTTTGCTGGCAATTTACTGGAAATAGGAAAACATTGGCAGTGCCATGTGTCTTCTCAGCTTGGAGAGATGCCCAACACTCAAAAGATCAGCCAAACATTGTCTATATATGGCTCTGTTCAGATTCCAGCCCCTACCATTTAAGAGTGTACACTCTTGAAAATCAGTTGATATAATAGTTGCAATAACAAAACAGATGTATTTGACTGTGTTTATACAAAAATAAAAATATCATGTTTACTGTGATGACGAATTCAGTGATCAGGATAACAAATGCTTCCAGTACTACTGTAGAACCATGATCAATGCATATTACACAAAGCACTTATGTGTAATTATTTATTTATTTATTAAACATTAATTAAATTAATTCATTTAAATCTTACATAAAACAAAAAAAGGGTTTGGGATCTGATGCTTATTGTTGTATGCCAAACAAAGTAAAGTCCCATAAAGAACCATCAAGAAGAATAGATACGTCTTGTTTGAAAGTCAACTTAAGAAAACATGGCTAATGCGCGGCACAACTTTTCCTCTCATGCTCTTTCTTTAGCCACTCTCTCTGCCAGTCTTATTCTCAAGCTCACTATGTTCTTCTCTCTTACTGCCTCTCTCATTATCACTTCTCTTCTCTCTGTCCCTCTTCTCTCCTACATACCTCCCACACAAGCAAGCATGCTTTATGTGTTTCTGCATGTTTGTCTCTTGCACATGTATACCAGGTTTGCTTAAACTACACATTAGGGACAATGCCAAACTACAGACAATAATATAAATCAACCTCTTGCTTGGTATTTTTGCACTACAAAGGGGGAAATCAATAATTTGACTTATCACTGTCCATCATTTAACCACCATCGCTACTGTCTGTCTCTTTCTTTTCCTGGATAAAGCAAAAAAAAAAAAACATTACCCAGAAATATGCAAAGAGCAATACAAACACTATTCAAATCCACTAACCAAATTGATTTAAACAAATAGTTTGTAAACCTCCTCCTGGTAGACAGGGACTTTGGTTTATGGATGGTTTATTCAATTAGATATGCAAGAAAACTGCATTTCACTTTGCATGATGTGAAAAGTAGTAGGATAAACTGGCTATTGCTGGCAATTGTAGTATTATCATAAAGAAACATTTCCCATTTCCTCTGTTGCTGTTGTTTCTTGTGATGAAAGGAAAATTAACATTGTCATGTCTCAAAAATATACCTGGAAATATGGACATGCTACTGTCATCTGTTGGTTGTCATGCAAGAGCACAGCAATCGTCTTAATAACTCATGTAATACAAGACAGTTCAATTAATAAGTTTAAAGTAAATTTAATTACTTTATTCCTAAAGCCAGAAACCCTGAAGCAATTCTGTAGCATAACAACAAGGTGCCCATCTAAAACTAGCACAATGTTAAAGAAACACTGGTTATCAGTTATACAATGCTGTATTAAATCATGTTTCAAAGCAGAAGTGAGATGGCCTTGTGAACTTATGTTGGCTTCAAATAATAACACAACCCCCCACACACCCACACAAACATACGCACACACACACACACACACACACACACACACGCAGGCCTCAGCCTCGTCTTTCAAGTGAGTAGAAATGCAAGCAAATCCTAAGTGTGTGTGACTGGCAAATCCTCTTGCTTTCTCTTTTTCTATCATCATGTCTCACACACACCTTCACATTACCCACACACCAAAACACACAACTACACACTTGCGCACAGGTCGGGGCACAGAGCTAGCTTTGTTATGGTGAATGTCAACCATTACCCAGTAGGACAGCGCAGGCCAATTTGACACAGGAGCACCCAGTAACAAGCACACGCTCATTCGAACACAGACACACGTATACACACTAACAGATGCATATTTTGAGGTGTGGTCATGAGCAGAGACCCACTTCAAAATGAACTCTTCCTAGATCAGGCGAGATTAGGTGCAAAATAGCTAATTCTGCAATAGAGATGTTGTTGTTGTTGTTGTTAAACTTTGTCAAACTCTTGTTTGAATAAAGATTGTTTAAAAACATCAAACTATTAGGGTTCCTACAAGACAATTATTATTGCATCTAACTGTTAAACAAAAAATTGCTGCAGCTAAAAACTTTGATATAATGCAATTAATTGATGTTATGAATAATGGCTAATGGGCTGCTTTGTGAGACTCTACTTACATACGGTGTTGAATTGAGCTAAGTGCTAACAGCAATATGCTAGCATACGGTACTGTGCTGTACTGTACAGTCATCAGATTTGTTTTCTGGAAATGATATCATGGTAATATATACTTATTTCTGATTTTTACATTAGAACAACATTAAAAAACAGGATTCTTGTCTTTTTTCTAATATTTTAGCATTTTTTTATACAGTGTACAAATTTCCTATATTTTCAAGTTGCATTATAATATAATACGAAAAATTATATCATTATAATAGCACTGCAACAAAACAACATATTCTTTTTGTATTCACATTTGCTCATTAGCATCATAAGTAGAAAAGAGTTGGGACAGGTGAGAATATCCATAGTTTTTCAATATGAAGTGAAATATTGATCAAATTGAAATGTAGGTCTAATGCTGGTTCTATAAAAGGTCAGGGAATCCGCAAAGTGGTTATGAAATCATCCAAAGGGGGCCTAACTGGATTAATTGTGAACACTGTCTATCAAGTAGCTGGTGAGACACTCACTTTTGTTAAAAGTAAAGTCAGGGGATTAACATTTCTGGAGAGCATGAAGATCTGGACACAATTTCATTACACTCCATGCCATGTTATTTGAGATATTTGGTGACCTGGTTACCTGAGTATCTATGTTTTTATCTGACTTTTCTAGTGTCAATGATGTCATTTCCAAAGGCCGCTGCCATTTCTAAATGAGGCTACTGAACCAAAAGCAGGCTGTACATACAGGGACACTTATATCTGGCTCTACTTACTGCTTTCTGTTGAGAACTGAGGAGCGCAGGGTTGAGAAGATGCTCCCCTTTCTCTGTATCACTGGAAATATCCTCCTCCGATTCCTCCCAAGATGAGGAGAAACCAGCTGAGGAGGCGGAAGAGGACGACAGCTTCCTGAGGGAGCGCGAGGATGAGTTTGGCCCAGGGACAGGGCTGGAACTAGGGCTAGGGGTTGTGCATTGTCCTTGGTCTGACCCTGTTTCAGAAGTTTGCAGCTGGCTTTCTAAACCATGATCAGTTATTATGACCGCAGGGATGGAGGGAGAATGGTTGGAGGTCTGATCGGTGATATTTACCGAAGAATGGGAGCTCTCAGTGCTTTGTGCCTGAGATAAAGTAGAGGTTTCTGGGTTAACCTCCAACCTGTTAGCCACTGTCTGGAACAGCATGTCAGGAAACAACTGATTCTCTTTCACATCTCTCACTTCCCTCTCAGTATGTTCTCTTTCGTATCCCAGAATTTGTTTGTTTTCTACCTCCCATTTGTTTATTTCTCCCTCCATTTCTCTCCGTCTCTCTCTCTGCTTTTCCTCTCCATCTGTTGTTGCATTTGTGTTTAATGTGTCAAGGGAATCCTGAACAGCAAATGGTCCATCTATAGAGGGAGTTTGCATTGTTGTTTCTGAGTGGCGGCCATTGTGGCCAATCAGTGTTTTATTCTCTGTGTTCATTTTAGTGGCACTACTGTTTCTCCTTTCTCTTTCTGTTATTTCTTCCCCTCTTTCTCTCCCATTTTGGACAACAGAGGGACTCTCTTGTGGGTGGGTTCTTGGGCATTCAGTGGCCGTGTTGCCTTTGTTAGAATGGGAGGGGGTTTCGGTAGTTGACCGTCTTGGAGATCGAGGGCTGCGCTGGAGCTCACTGCTAAGCACTTGAGCGCGAATCCCGGAAATGTGTGCCTCAAAAATGCCCACCTTTCCCCTCACCTGAAAGACAGCAAGAAAACTAAGGTATAAGTAGCTGCTGTTTTTTTTTTCTTTAGAAAAATTCACTTAAATGCTTTGTTTTTAATTTTTTTTAATATTTGGCAGATTTTAGGTGTAGGCTAATTTTTATTTGAGTGCTAATATTAGTAAAGTCTTTGCTGATGACAGATACACTTACATGAAAACATACCACCAAGATTAATACAATTTTAAAAACAATGACTTTAGCAGTTTCCCTTGTTACAAGTTACAAAGTCAATGTGTGATCATTTGCGGTTTCACACACACACAAAAAACAAAGGTCTATCACAAGGGAACTTGAGACATTCAAATTTTGCATTTTGTATTCATCACCTTTAGTTGAGTGAGACTGGCTGGCATTGCTCTGACTTGCCAACAAATAAAAATAAAGAAGTAAATCCTTAAGAGTCTTAATACATTGTTTGAGGCAGCTTAACAATCACATTCTTAGATAAGGACAGACATTTTATAGATGTGAAAAGAACAAAAACACACAGAAGAGAACAGAAATACAGTTGAGTAAAGGAAGTAGGGAAACACATGTAAAATCACCTCTACGTTCTGCAGTTCTCTGTGAATCTGCAGCAGCTGTGCCTGGCGTCTCTTCTCTTCTCGTCTCTCTCCTCCCGTCTCTCCTTCTCTCTCCTCCTGCCCGTCTCCTTCTATTCTGTCTTCACCACCGGGTGAGCTCAAGCGTCTGACCCTCTGGCCCACATTGACTCCTAGAAGCTCTGGGCTACGTGGGGAGGGGGAGCGAGCCCGTGGGGAGTGGCTGGGAGAGAGTGAAGATGAAGGTGGGAATTCAAAGGTTCGACCAAGAGACCGGGGGCTTGTCTAAAGGTAAATAAGAGAAGATTAGAGGCACTCCAAAAATTACTACTAGACATTATTAGACTGATTTTAATCTCCTCAAGTGGAAATTGCAGTGTCATATAAACAGTACAACAGTATCACAAGGGAAGGACAGTTAGATCAGATGAAAAGCTGCTGTAGTGTTGTTCTGATGTCAACTTTTTATATATAGAATAGGATTATAATATTATACTATTCCTTACATCATATAACTTTAATTATCTGGCATAAATATTTAAGTGCGTGTTGACCCATAATTTACACTAAGCTTGATCTCATTGTAACTTAGTCGATCCTGGTTTTGTTGACATGGAAAATAAATATGGATTGTTGATAATAAACTTAAAAACCTTAAAAACAACATCAACTGGAGACATGTGTTCTGAACTACCTTGGGGCTGGTGGGGCTGTAAAGACCTCCACCTGGTGCTCCCCCACCCAGTAACTGGCAGTAGGTGCTCCGATCTGGAACTGGCAGCACAGGTCGGGCAACTGGGCTGGTTCTAGCTCGAGAGTTGGTACTAGAGGATCCTGGCTGAGTGTGAAACTGATTACTACTGTGGAGAGGAGAGTAGAAGGTTGGTTTCTGTGTATTTTTAAAAAGGCAATGGCTACAACTATCATCACAAAAGTTAATACTCTGTCGTCTTTTTGCAGAAAACAAACTTTTAAAAACATTTGCAAATTTTAAATAAATATGAACACAAAAATTATTTTATGAATCCCTATAGACATTTTCTTGTAAACCATCAACAACATGCTAAACAACATAGTTCGGCTGATTGCTTTGTAAAGCAATTCCTACCAGTCTGGTCTAACAGCTTCTGAGGTGCGACAAACCACACTGACCAAACATGTTTAAAGTATGTATTTCCGTCAGCAAAACTCATGACAATTAAAGTCCAAATGTTTTCACTTTAAAAAGGACAGACCTGTTCATGACTGCAAGGCCATTCAGGTTCAGGGCAGAGGCTGCCATCCCCGCGGCCAGGCCAGGGGATTTGAGTACTGAGTACACATCTGACAATGTCCCTTAAAACTGCAGGGAGGTCTGGAGAACAGCGTTCAGTGTTTCCTCGGCATTCGGTCGGCAGCAGCAGCTCCAAATTACAAGAAAATATGCTCCCACCACTGAAAAATGAAGAGTGGGAGGAAACTTTGTTACACAGTATAATGTCTGTCTAATGGCAACAAAATTTACTCAAAAGCAAATACAGTGAGCATGAATTACAACAACAATATTTTAAATGAAAATGTCAAAATGTTTCAGAAATGACAGACACTGGAAGTCCAAGTTTCCACTCCTGGGAAAGCCATCCCTAACTGCGTCATGGACAAAGACGATAAGTCATAGAGTCCTGCTACTAACCCAAAACTGCATATTTCATTGTTCATGCTGGGAATAAAATTTAAGAATTGAAATATGACACACAGATAGATAAAAAAAAAGACAATGAATGCATAAATACTGAAATGGAATAGTTTTTCTTATTCAGAGATTTTTACAACATCGTTCAATTAAAAGGAGCAGCTGGTTTATCAGAGAGAATCTTGTCAGGTGTTCTTAGTGGTAATTGTCCTCCCTCCTGTCTGTCTTCATAAATAGCAATTCAACAACCAGACTGTCTACAGTTTTACATACTTAACTAACGCTGTTGTCTTTGCGCCAAAAGGAGCAGCTGTACAGTGACTAACCAAACTTTCACAATCTTTAGCTTTACTTTATCCTGTAGAGCAACTCTATTGCTGTAGTCTAAAAATAAAGTTACTTTAAGGTAACATTCTTTCACAGAGAAAAAGAGGGCGGCATGTGAAAGAGGGCAGAAAGATGTAGATACAGAGAAATATGCAGAGGGAGAATGAGAAGAGTCAGGAGGTAGAGTGAGAGAAAAAATTAAACACCGATAGATAAAGATAAGCTAGAGGAATGTTCATCTACAGAATCTCCTCATCATGAAGTGACACATGAAAATTTGAGGAAACACCCAGAGCTTCTCTCTGCAGCAGCCAAGGACAACACTCACCTTGGCACCTTTGGTAGGAAGGTAAACTAAACTAATGCACTAAGCTAATGCTATCAGCTGAATGAAGTAGATGAATACCCCATTGCTCCAACAATAATATGGGTAAATACAGCTACTGATCCTCATTTATGCAGTTAGGTATGAACTCTGTGTGTTTGTGAACAAGAGCAACAGGCTGTAGTATCATGTCCTGCTCTGAAATAAGCTATGCAAATAACCTTCAACAGGACATGACGATGACAACTGGTATGTCATTTGCAGTAGCCAACTTCACGTCACCTGCAGAAACATGTAATTTCCCAGTAACTGGTTCGCAGATTGTTTTGGGTCATACTCAAGAGATTTTCTTCTTAACTATAAAAATAACCAACCAATAATACCACAAGCTCAAGCAACCTGTATTTCATCCATATAGATGTGTGAGTATCCAGATGTGGTTGAGTTGCACTCTGCTATACCTTCTGTATCATGAGATATGCATGTGGAGGACTGTCGTTACTGGTGTGTGGAACAAGTTTGCATTACAGGCAAGTCCTTTTCAAATATTATGAAATTTTGAATGCTAAGTGATCATCTTACAGGGAAACTGATACAGGTAAATATCAAGGATGTTTTCTTTCTATGCTTCAGTAAAATGTTTTAGTAAACTGACAGTGAAATATGAGGTGTGCAAGCATAGCTAAACAGAGGTAGAGACATCCTGTGTGCTTTTCACACCATGAGATCACCTCTGTTCAGCACAACTGAAGCTTCTACATCTTTTGCTGTAGTTTACATTTACTATCCTAGCCCCCAGACCAGATCTGGGGGCTAACTCAAACATAACACCTTGGGGTGCCCTTTGATAGCAAAAAAATTAAGACATCAGGTCATGAACTATGAGGTAAACATGGGATTTCCTCGTTGCAGAGTGACGCAGTTATACAGGGACAGGAAACAATCTGAATGGCTTTTCTCTCAAGTAGCTTACTAACCACCAGTGCTGCTATTTTCACACTGTATAATGACTTCTCTCTTCGTATTAGCAAAGAGCATCCACAGTTATTAACAAACAACATGAAGGCCCAAAGAAAGGTAATAAAAGATAAGGCAAGTCTGAGAGCAGGCTGAGAGCAAAGGAGACAGCACAGGACAGTGACTGAGTGGAATGAGTGAAAAGAAGAGCATGGACGGAAAGAGCGGTGTTTACAAGCTATTCTGGATCAGTTGTCTATTCTGAACCTTTCATGCAGAAGTAGTGAATTTACTTTCTGTGAAAACAGCTCAGTTGTTGTAATGAAGCAGCGCTGGGCACTAGGAACCATTTTCACACTGCATGTTGCACATGGTTTGCTGCATCCCAGACTTTTTATTCTCTTTTTACAAGGATAATCAAAGTTTCACTTAATGTATTAAAAGGTAAAAAAAGGGCAATGTCTCACTACTGTTTAAACCATGGACTAACTAAACCTTGTGACATGGTCTATGCAGAATTTAAGGGTGCTTCACGAGACTAGGACCTAACAGAAGGAACACATGGGGGTATAGCATAAAAATAGAGTAAATTTAGCGGAAGAGATATTCAACAAAACAGCAAGACATTGGAAATCCTATAACCACACAGGTTCTGCTTCTCTGCTTGCTCCATTTTCCTTAAAAACACTGTCCACAAATAATAATAAATAAACTTAACTACATATGAATACTATACTGATATTGATTATATTGACATTCCAACCATTTTTTTACATATCATATCATCATATTATGATATCATATTGGGAAACCCTAACTAACAATAACCATAAAGATGAAATAAACTATCACGCTGACCAAGACTTTGTCCTGTGACAACATGCCACGATCAATTTAGTAACACACAAAAATACTGCTTTTGGCGCATCAAATCTGGAAACTGCATTAAAAAGGGTGCAACATTTAACATTTAAAAACCTGTACTGTCCGGATGCTGGCATAATTGCTCATGTAAAGTACTAAAAAATTTTGTCTCTTTCAGCGCAGCCTGATGTCAGATTCAGTGGGTCTGTGTGAGTTTTCAAACTGTCCACTTGCCTACACAAGTGGGCAATAAACCAAAATTTAGTACAACGAAATCACTTACGAGGTGATGTTAATAATGTCTGGGGATAATTTTATTATATATTACTATGGGATATACAGTATATATTGAAAGTATACATTTTGTATAAAATATAAATGTATATACATTTTACGATAATTATTATACTGGGTAATTTTACACACCAATGAGCAAGATAATATGTGGTAACATTAGGTTTTAGTTTGAAAGGCATCTAATACAGTACATCGGTCAGAAACACACTCGCTTGTCTAGTTATAAAATCATAACATAAGCACTAATGAGGACAGCTGCATTAATTAGTTAATCATCCTCCTAATTAGTAAACTGAAATGGCAGCTAGTTACATAATGCGTTACTGTGTTTGTTCTTAATCAAAAAGGCAAAATATTTTCAAGCTCTCCTCCAATCTGTTATTTATTGGTTACTGAATGTCTTCGGACTGTTGGCCAGTCTAAACAAGCTGACATTTGAAAATGTTTGAAAATTAGGATGATCTTTTTTTTTGCTATTGTCTGACATCTTATAGACCAAGCTGTCAAGAAAACCGTCTGCAGATTATCTCATAATGAAAAAATAAAATTACCTAAACTCATGCACTCTAATCGTCACGTTGATGTAATGCAATAGTCCTATAGCCATAAAATAATTTGTTAGAGCCATCTGACAAATGTCAAACCCCTTATCTCCTCCAGTTAGCACTTTCTGCGTGTGCAAAACATTCAAGCAGTTGTCTATATGAAGAGTGGAAAATGTGTACAACTGAGTTTCTTGTTATTTGAATGTCAATATTTGAGTTTCAGTTCTTCAGCATATATAACTTTTTTTAAAATATACACCTGTTAATCCCATAGATTAGATAAGACACTTGATAAATTGATTCAGTTCTGGGTTCAGATGCCAACTCCAACATTATCTGAGGAACACCTAGGCTAAAATGAGTATAGCCTACAGCCACAGCACTGTGGTGTGGGTGTGTGTGTGTGTGTGTGTGCGTGTGCGTGTGCGTGTGATGTTAATGTAATGATAAAGCACGCTGCAGGGAGAATTTCACACAGAAGTAATACTAAATTGTTTAACATAATAAAGATGCAATAGCTTATTTAAAATATGCAGTTGTTTTAAACCTAAGCAAATACTTCGGTGTCCCCTTTTCCACATGGCAAGGCCTATCATCCTGACAACCTTCACAGTTAGCTCTCCATCTACACTAGAGGTGAACGTATTAAAGTGTAATAAACTCCATTACTGTACTGAGATGGAGGTCCTGACACGACAGTAGGCTTTGTGTTATCTTACCTCTGCGCCGTCCCGTCCTCTGCAAGGCTTCTCCAGGACACTTCTGTTGGTCTGAGTCAAATACCAACAGTGATAATACACTCTTGTGTGTGTGTGTTTTGTTTAACACCCGAAATACACACAAAATATGCACAACAACTTCTTGTCTAGTCCCGTGTTTTTGGTTTCTTCCACAAACGAACTTAGTCGACGCTGCCACCGGTCCTTTTCGCTTCTTCACCTTTTCACTAAAAATCTTCCTCCGCAGGAGAAGGAGATTTCAAAATGTCTTTCTCTTTTGAGACTGCCAGCTTTTTTCTTTCTCTTTCTGGTTATTCCCGGAAAACTTCAACGCACCGACCAGCGAAGTCCTTTCACAGTTTGTTCTCCAGATAAATAGTTTTGGGGAGGTTTCTGTTGTCATGTGTGTTGGTCGACACCTCTCTGTTCGTAGTAAAGCGCTGTTTGTCTGAGCGTTTGAAGCCGGAAGAGTCTCTCTCTCTCTCTCTCTCTCTCTCTCTCTCTCTCTCGATACAAGGATAAAAAACTAAAGAGCTGTGCGCGTGCTGGTTCATCAGGTTGTACGCGCACGTGCAGTGAAACCTTCATAAAAACATAAAGCATGTGTGAACAAACGCTGAATGAGAATGAACCTCAGTGAGTTACAAAGAAAAGTCTCTACTATTCCGCTATAGGTTGCCTTTCTAAAGGTAACACAGAGCTTTAACTGTCTGAGCTCATCAAATCAAGTGCCCATCTTCCAAAGTTAAAATCATTAGTGTGTCATTCCCTCTTTGTGCTTCCCTAGACAGCGGCTGCACATTGTGTTGCAGTGGAAGAAAGAAGCCTAACGTGCAAAAATAGTGCAACTTTGGAACATTTCCACCCAGTAGGACTGACTTGGAAGGTTGCAGCCTCATATTATCTTCAGATAAACACAGAGGGAAGACGTCTTTAGGTCTGTCGGTTAGATCATAATCGTACATTTTAAGAGCTTATATATGAGGAATGATTAGAGCAGACAAAGCCTGGCTGTGTATACAGTATATAGACATGAAAACTTGTGTACCACCTATTATCTATGATTATTAACATTTGTTAATAATCACATTTGTCACATTTGTCCCCAGTGTTAGTGGTTTGACTCCCAGCTCCTCCTGGCCAGACATTATAGTTCCATCATCCAGCACCAGGCAGCTCTCCAACAATAATTTCCCTAGTGGAGTCATGGTCAATAAAGTCATTATAATTCGCCAGACTCATCTCTTTCAGATATGTTTTATGATATTACAATGAAGCACGTGTATTGGTAAAACATACTGTACAAACAATGGAAGTGGTGGAAGAAGTACATAGTTATAAGTAATATATCAATAAAAGACACAAACTTTACTTAAGTAAAAGTTCCATCTTTGCAGTTTGACTCAAAAGGCCTCTTTCAGTGTAGCATTGGAAGTTTTATATGCAATCGCCTAGGTAGTTTAAATTCTTGGTTTCTAAAGTTTATTATATTTTATAAAATGTATTTTTACATGTAAAGTCCTAATCTGACTTATTACTACAGTGGTTTTTATGAATAAACAAGAGGAGGTTGTGAGGCTCCAGTCCTTTCTGAAGGAATTACCTGGAAGTTGCTCAGCATCCTTCCTGATTATATTGTTCATACATGCTTATAGTCTATGAAGTTGTCATTTTCATTGTCCATGACTGTAAATGTATAATGTTGTTCTGTTCTGTACGCATGACATGAAGAGGGATCCCTCCTCTCTTGGCTTCCCTGAGGTTTCTTCTATTTTTCCCATGTGAATGCCAGGGATATCAGACAGCTTGCTCTATGTGTTCTTACTGGTTGACCACAGCTGGGAAGGGTGTAAAAATATTTTCTCTTCTTTCAATAAGGCAGGACCTACCGCACGCACACCTGAATGCCCACTCATTCCCCTTCAGATGAACTGATAATACTACTGGTTCACATTCTTTCACCACACACAAGAGCCCGCCCAGACCCCAGGTATACATTAATACAAACTTAAATGGAAAAAATGGGTCCATAGTTAATTCTCTGCTTAAGGCCTGAGTAAAATAAGTATCATAAAGGAACAACAAACATGTTACAAACAAGCAACAAAACATAAGGCGTAATGAGAACCACAGTAGTAGATTAGAGCTTAAGAGCTATTTAAAGTGGAATTCTCTTTAGTTTTATGGAGTTTTATAGTTATTATTCTAACAGATACATGATATACAGATTTTTAGGTGATAAACAAAACTGTCTCATGAAACACATTTGAATCGGTTCCATAAAACCTTCATAGACAACAAATGTTCCCTTTACGATACCTAAGTAAGTTAAAGTCAATGAACTTATGTGTGTTTGCTTCCATGTGACCATGATTGAATGTCTGTAAACCCGTATAGAGACTACTGCTGGAAACTGATGATTTGAACATGGTTAGTTATGGAAGAGTAGTAAAACTAATTCTCCATCCACAGACGGGAATATGGAAACCTTACCCTGGCCAGAGTGACTGTGACTACAGTTGTGTTTACAGGATTCAGTTTTGCTCAGACTTTCACAGGAAAGTCCTGGAGTCACTCTGAAACTAAAACCTTGAAAACAAGTTGACTATTTGGATTCGGCTTAAAACTCTTCGACATTGACATCCTGGAAACTATTAGGTAACTAACTGTCTGAAGTGTTTTTTATTTTAACAGGAATGGATATGTGGACACAGCTGTGGATGTATTTATCGGCTGATTTATTGATAGTTTACATCTTACATGGGGATAGTAATTAACTTTTTCAAAAGTAACTCTCCTCCCATTGTAGCTACAAATAGATATTAAAAAACCTAGCATGCAGCTTCAATCTTGGTTGTTGAAATTGCAACAGTGGATCAGTTGTTACCATGGATACTGGAGGACGAGATTCTTGCCAGTGTTTCCACTTGAGACAGGAAACCTATCAAGTTTGTCTGAGATGTGTGGGCAGAGTCTGGACAACAGGTGGCTGCTGGAAAGGTCTAGATACAACTTCTAAAATGGTTTGTTATAAAGCTTCTTATATAAAATATTCACCATTACACTTTCACAGCATTGATCGTTTGGGCAAAGAAAAAGAAAACACATTTTTAAGCACTGGTGTTGCTTTACAGGGCAAAGCAATCAGTGGTATAAAAGTGAAGTTTTAAATTATTTAATACAGTATTTTGCAAACACAAGGCTTACACTTATAACATGATATGATGATCTTGAACTTGACACATTTCTTCTAGTATGAAAAACACAAAATTCCCTACATTCTTCTGGTAAGGCTTTAGTATGATTATGTGACACAGTGTAATGTGCAAAAGAAGGAAATGGGCCTCTTCTCCTACTGACAAATTAACTAAAATTGTATTTTGAAATATTATAAACTTTCTTTCTAGGCTTTCTGCCTGACACACGTCTATGTTTTTTTCCTCACCTGTCATGGATTTAGATGGGACTCTGGTGATGTAAAGAGCAGCTGCTGTCCTCTAGTGGTCTCTCAGTGTTATTCATTATCGATGCACTGTTATCACTCTTCATCACAGCTGCACTAAGCCTTTAAGAACAGCCAAATAGGGCAAAAATGAAAATGTTCAGATAAATATACTACATAAAGTGCACTGTACTTTATCTGTTATTTAAATATACACTTCTCATATCCCTGACCTATTTTATGAATATGAACACAGATGACTCAGACCTAATTCTCTGACAGAATATTTGCACACATACTTTGCATGTTACAGAGAACTACTATTCTTGAAGTGAAGACAAAATCTTTTCAGCTCTCAGCTTTCAGGGAAGCTTATCAGTCATTTAATGCAAACTTGTCTGTTGTGTTGCATTCAGGTAACAGGACACAACTGGGCTGTTTAGCTAGTAAGGGTCACAAAATGAGTGATTAGAGAACGTGTTCAGATGGAAAACTGATTCACAGTTTGTGGTTGTGAGCAGGTGTGAGGTGACAGTTGCATGTTCACTCACAAACAACAAGCACAAACGTATATATATTCTTGAATTGTTTCCTGGCTACCATGCCATACAGTATCTATGATTGGAGAATCTATCACAAATTGGAAATGGATACTCATGCACATGTGCAGTGAGAACTTAAGAAAACAGAGTTTTTATTATCCTGTCCGGTTTACTCCCACCCGCTGGTGCACCCTGCAAAACTCGACAATATGCTGCATTTTTTAATGTTATATCAGCCTGTCTTCATCCATCAGAGTGTTTCTCTTGCATTACTTCCTCCTCTGTCGCTCTATTCCTCACTTCCTTATCTGATACCTGATCCTGAAGTCTAGAGTTACCAAACACACAAAGAAGTTTAGAGAGGGCGCAGAAGACCTGGTGGCTGGCATTACATTAAACAAACAGGTGTGAACTTAAAGAGAAGTATTTGCCTTCATATTTGTTTGACAGGTTGGACACAAAGGAAGATAGACACAGTAGAGTTATACATGTAAAAGAAACTTCTAGTCATCTAGTCAAATATCCGGCCGATTATTGCCAGGTAAAATATAGTTTGATGTGTGTGTGCCTAATTAGTGTGCATTATGTTGTGTTATCATGTTTTTTGCAGGTGTTAAAAGGTGGTGCATGTCATCAGGCTGGGCTTGTACATTGTATGTGTTAATGCACGTGTTTATCTGTATGTACTTTAGCAGTAACATAAAATTCTTAACAATGTATTATTAAAATATGTTCGATGGATTTATCACTATGATTTATAAATACTACTAAGCTTACAAGATCATGAGGTTTACTGGTACAAACACTGAGCAACCTCTTCCAGTGCTGCCCACAAATGGTGGTTTGTGTTGTGAATACTGAGGTATGTGGTAAGAGTTTCAGTGTATTTTTACTGAAAAAAAATAACCATGTGAATCTTCCTGTGTAACTTCTGCAGAAATTTAATGTTTGACATTTTAGGTAAGTATGTACTGTACGTATGATTACATCTGATTGATAGGCTTATGTACATTTTCACTTTTTTCACACAGAGAGTGTCTTTGTATATATATTGTCAGTGTTTATATCAGTATTATATTTTAAGTACACAGGGTTTTGGAAGCGTTTTGTAAATGTTTGCAAAGTTTTAAAAACAATACAAAATACACCTGTCACACATTTACAATATTGCTACTGATTGCTAATAAGGTAAAGAATACTTTGAGAACTATGAATTTCATATGTCTTTCACACACAGTTTATGACAGTTAGCATAGGCTTCACTTAAATACACTGCCTAATGGGCCGTTAGGCTGCAGTATGTGCATGTGTATGCTGTTTATGTGCAGTAGCACTTTAGTGAAGTCAGCTGATTTTCAGTGGCACTGAAACTCAAATCACTAAGTCATTGTTTACTTCAGTATGCAATTACTTAATACAGTATGCTTAATACTTACACAGTATTAAGTTACACAATTAGTGAAGTATCTCTGGATGAACTATGGTCTAAAGTTTCCACATATATGACGATGCACTGCAGCTCTGCCATCTGAACACATTGTAAAGTCTGGAAAATACAAAAACAAATATGGAAATTATGAAATTATGAAAATTACATTTATTCTCCACCTTTGATAGAATGGAAAATGTCCCCTACAAAAGTATTTGAATGGAAAGGCTAATTCAATTGTGTTCGCCATATATTAAACACATTTGGGTTTAAGATCAAATATCAATGTGGTATTTACAGCTAGATATGTTAGACAACATAGAACATAGCACTTTTATCAGATGACCCAAATTTTATTAAGCAAAAGTAGTGGAACGTGTTTATGCTTCTTGTTATCCAGGTGTGTCCTGCGAGATTGCTCATGTTATAAATAGCTCTAAATAACTACTCCTGGTTTTAGCCTTGAATTTTACCTGGGGTGACTCCATTTGTTGGATGACCAGAAAGCTGTGAGGGAAAAATAAACAATTTGAATAAGTGAAGATGTGGAACATCAATCAAATGAAGTGCACAATCATTGGGCATAGCTAATACATCCATCCATTATCCTAAACACTTTTCCTCTTAAGGGCTATGGGGCTGCTGGAGCCTATGCCAGCTGTGCTTGGGTGAGAGGCAGGGTACAGCCTGGATGTCGCCAGCCTATCACAGGGCTGACATATAGAAACAGAAAACCTTTTACATTCACACCTATGGGCAATTTAGAGCCACCGGTTAGCCTTTTGTCTCTCATGTCATGTGGGAGGAAGCTGGAGAACCCGTAGAAAACCGATGCAGAAAAGCAACTGTGTTGTATAAAGTACACAAATTCAATACTAAGGTAAACGTGGAGGCATTTAACTAGAAAAACATTCTACTACAAATAGAAGTACCCTGTAATTATTCTACTCAAGGAAAAGTATTAAAGTACATGATCTAAATTCTACTTAAAGTACAAAAGTCAAAATGTCAAAATACTCGACTAAGAAAACTGCGTATTTTCAACAATGTAGGATATGATGCCGGTGACACCATAAATGGAAATAACAGTCTAACCCAAATACATTGCTGACTGGTGGATTCAAAGCCAGGTCTTTCTAGCTGTGAAGCCACAGTGCTAACCACTACACCATCATGCACCATCCCCATAGCTAATACAACAATTTGGAATGTCCTGAAAAAGAACGAAACCACCGGTGTACTAAGCAAAATACATAGAGGTGGCCGCCCAAGTAAAACAGCTACAGGCATTGGAAGAGTTGGGAAGAAAAACAAAACAAAACAGACAACCACAAAGATTTAAAAGGAGAATTCTTAAGAAGAAATACAGTGGCCGTAGTACAAGATGCAAACCCCTTATCAGCAGTAAGGATCAGAAAGCCAGGTTGAAGCTGGCAGAAAAGTACAAAGATGAGCTATAACATTTATCGAGTGATGATACAAAGATTAACCTAAAAGTGATGGTTAGGCCAAAGAGTGGAGTAAGAAAGCATCTGGCTATGGAATCCATACAAACTCATCTATGAAACATAGTAGGGACTTGACTTGGGCTTGTATGGCTGCTTCTGGAACAAACTCGCTAATATTGTTATATTGATGATATATATCTGCTAATTAACAGAGAAATTATTAAAACTAATGAGGGGCTTCGCCATACAGCAAGATAATAATCCAAAAAACTCTCTGGTGCAAAGGGTGTTATGATCTATGTTGTTTAATATATGTAGGTGTAAATAATATGAAATGAAAAGCAGAAATTCTAAATGTTTGAATCATGTTTGCCTTTTGATTTTAAACCTAAAAGTCTTCATTATACAGCAAATACAATACTTCTGGAAGGGACTGTGTTTAAATTAAAATAACTAAAAACATTTTAGGATCAGCATAAATATAAAAAATGTGGAAAACACAGACAGAAAATTGCTTTAGGACACTTAATGTAAGCATTCTTTCACTATGTATCTACTGAATTGATAGTTAAGTGACAGGTTGAGTCAAGGAGTTGAGACATGACTGGGCAATAGCAGACTGTACCACAGGTTTGACTGTATGATAGTTGGTCTAGTGGGCAATGCTCTGCTGTCCAGATGGCTATGTCAGGGTAATTCCCCTCAGAAGGACTCGCTACTAATCCTCCAGAGAATCTGCACTGACTTGACCTCATGCCTGCACAGAAAACCTAACAGCTAGCCTAGTATAGCTCTCTCTGCCTGTAGGACTCTGTTAGCTTATCAACATTAGCACAATCTCTTGCATAGGGGTGAAGTGACCGGAGGCAACATACAGTCTGGTTGCACTGAGTGGTTTGTGTGGGCAAAACAGGAGGTGAAGACTTAGGCAGGCAGTGAAAGAAGAAGGAAGAGTAAGAGAGCAAGGACCAAGTAGTTGAAAGATCTTAGATCAGGTCAGGCTGATTATGTGTAGAGTCAAGACTTACAATTGTCCTAATCTCAGTGTGGGAACTATTTCTGCAATAAGGGACCTTTGACAATCAGGTACACTTTTCTGATTCTCTCCCCTTTTTTGTATATTCTTAGATTTTAGAAAAGGCGTGCAGCAGTAGACAACTGCATATTCCATGTTTGTTTTAGTTTATACCCAGGAGAAACTGAGTATTGCAATGGTTGTTGCTTTTGTTATCTTGAAATTTGCTTTTGAAATGGGCTATTGAACTGTTCCTCCTCACAGAGATATTTCAGAATTAATGAAGTGAGACTCCCCCCTGAAGGTACTGTATTGTTTTTGTTATGATCCAAACTGAGACTGATAAAGGTCAGGCTGTTCTGGGTACATCCTCTTCAGCAGGATGCTATTTAATTTCAGGGCTGGTGAACTGAAAGGGCTGAAGACTTCAAGTACAGAGGGAGGTGACTTTAATTCACTTAAACCTGTATTATTTGAGTGATTAAATGTTCCAATGTGGGAGTGTTTCCTTTCACTCGGCTAACATGTTGATACTATGTCAATAAAACTAGAATGAGACAAGAGACACAGAGAGAGACAGAGACTGGATATTGTCTTTATGTCATGACTGATATGGATGGTAATTGCCGTGTGTGAATATGATTCATCAGTGTCATTTTCACTGATTAACTGAAAGGATGAAAACTATCATGACGTTTATTTATTTACTAAGTTAGTGAATTAGTTCACTTTCATTCTTATCGTAACGTAGAGATGATAAAACTGTAACCAAACAGGAGGTAAAACAGATTTCCTCAGTGTGTTGTCATTGTGTGAAGTCATATTATGATCACTAATTACCTGACATTTACTTTTTCAACTACAAATAACTCAAGTTTGCAGTTTCAGCTCGTAAAATACACGTGGATGTGAGGCAAAAACAAAGACCAGGGTTTAAAATCATGTCTGAGTGTACTTATGCTCCCCATTATGTTTGTGTTTGTGTGTGCATGCTCTGCTGATCTGCTGTGATCGGCCTCTCTGCTGGATCCATGATGCTGCTTATGGTGAGTCCACTGAAACACGTCTCCTAGTTACTTAATTTATGGCTCTGGGCCCACATCAAGCTGCAAGATGTGTGGACTGAATGTTATTCTCCTGTGTTTACTGTCAGAATCCCCTTTTGGTTGTCAGTTTAAAAGTAATTCCATATTGGCATTCTGTTTATTAAATGTCCTAATATAGCTGTATCATTGTAATATTAGTGTTGGTTTATGTGGTTGTTTACTCTTCCTCTTCTGTAGATGTCAAATCTCCACAAGGCCTTACGCTATAAACCAATTACTTGAGCTTCTGTAATCTGGGTGTGGGTATATATGTAAGAGGTGTGTGTGTGTGTGTGTGTGTGGCCATTTGCCATGTCTTATGCAATGACCAGTGTTCCTTTGTGTGCATTTCTTTAGAAAAGGGTTACAAAAGATTAAAAATATCTGTGTGTCTGTAACCTAACATTTTAGCTTATCTATCATTTCCTGTGCTCTATTACAAAATAGGGTATTTACTTCATTCACATATTTTTAGAGATATGTGTGTTTTCTAGTTGACTTTCACTAATGAAGTAAGTAAGAGCAGATTTCATCTACCATAAAAGCATGAAGACTTTATTTTGTGA
>OMLM01011732.1:20346-51822 GCA_900302695.1 Helostoma temminkii | reverse complement strand
CTCTTCCTGATTATATATTATTTTTTGCATATTTGTCACACGTAACTGATTCAGATCATCAAACTAATTTTAATATAAATAATATTAATATTACCAAAGACAATCTAAATGAATACACAATGCTGTTTGTAAATGATGAATATTAATTAATTTAATAAGGCAAAAAATCTTTCCAAACCTGCCTGGTCCTATGTGAAAAACAAAGTGCCCCCTGTGCTAAATCATGAATGAATGGTGATTAACCACATTTTTTTTTTTATTTTAAGAAAGCTGTCTTCAGTTTCACTAGCCACACCCAGACAAGGGGCAAATACTTTTCACAGCAGTGTATCAGTGTATACTGTCTCTGTGTGTGTATTCATTCATATTCGTTGCCTGACAGATAAACAGATCGTACAATAGAACAGCACAGATTAGGATTCAGTGCTCTGCGTGTATGTGTGTGGTTATGTTAGTTCATTACCAAACCGGAGCTCAGTAACCAGCTTATCAGCTGTTTAACTGAGGTGGAATAGTTTGAACAGCTTTTAGCTTTATTACACTTGGGATGTCTTAGTATGTTTGCAGGATTAGGTTTTTAATTTATTAGTCTCAGCTGTATGAAGGCTAATTTTTGAATTTACTGCAGTTTAAACCAGAAACAACCTTTTAATAACACTATTTCTTAAGCCACAACAGCAGGTACCACTAGTAGGTCCAAATTTTATTCCAAATGTTATTCAGGAGCTTGACTTAACATATTTTTTACAAATATCCCTGGTTTCCAGACAATGGCCTTAAGTCTGTTTGACTTTTCCTCTATGAATCTGAAATGTGTGCTTTCATTTGTCATCAACATCATGGCTTGCTTTAAGGTTTTGTACTGTGTTGTTTACCCGTTGGCATAAGTTTTATTGATTGGGCGAGGCCTTCAATTTAGCATCACCATTGACTCAAAATGGGAACAAAGGGAACAAACTTTATTCCTTGCATCTTACCTTAATTGTGGGTTATACCAGTGTGTAGCTTTCTGAAAGAAAAATGTGATCCAACTTTGAACAGGCAAATATCTTGACTGGTGGCATTTTAAGTTCAAGTGTCCACCCATATTTATTCAGCATTACTTTGTTAAATTGATTGGGTTGGGAGAGATTGAGATATGATATCAATATAGTCTGTTTTGTATATTTGTGTGTTTGTGAGAGAGAGGTTTGTTTGGCTTAGTCTGATTTGGGTTTTAAAATTATTCAAAGGAAAGAAATTTTTTCCCCCCACATTTTGAAGTATATTTATATAAAGTAATGTAAGCTTTGCTGGCTAACATAACTTAAATCAGTATGTGAACATCTATTTTAGTTAGCAATTTCTTTTGTTGTATCATAGGCTAAATTAGTTATATCTTATGTCCATCTGCCATCACTGTTGTTAACATCCACAAGAATTACTCCATGTCAATACTTGACACACACTCGTGCACACACAGAGACACAGTAGATCTTGTGTAAACCAAGCTTTTTAATTTCTTTTTAATTGGCCGTGGTACATCAGTGAGGATGGGGAGGGAATAAAAAGTAGATGAAGCAGTTCCTGTAGGTCCAGCATATAATATAAGCTGTAAATTTAATGTAGTTTGAAATGGGTTTAGTCACGGTTATAATCTCTATTGTCACTTCTGTGCTC
The DNA here is from genome assembly GCA_900302695.1 of Helostoma temminkii. NCBI lineage: Eukaryota > Metazoa > Chordata > Actinopteri > Anabantiformes > Helostomatidae > Helostoma > Helostoma temminkii. The sequence goes on along the minus strand of OMLM01011732.1, from coordinate 50,163 downwards.
ATCCACTAATCTGTATTTTTGCTGCAGTAATCTCTTGTCTCCATGGGGATTTGTTGTTGCTATAGGAACTCGTTCCTCTCCTCTATTCCCCCACTCTGCTCCATAGAGTGGGGGGGGGTGAGAATGTATATGTTTTTATATTAGATTGAGAGTTGTCATGACTACTTTATCAGATAGTTAATAAACACAACAGCGAAGCCAGTAAATTAACGCTATCCCTTGTTTTTTTTTTTGTTTTCATTTGCACTCATTCCTGTGTCTTTCTCTCATAACATTTTATCTCTCTGCCACAGGCCAGGTCAGGAAGTAGCTGTTACTATGACGACAAACCTTACAATCCAGACAGACAGCAATAAACTTGCAAGGGAAGGGGCTGGTGAAAGTGTGTTTGACTCATTCAGTGCAATTTGGATTTTGTCACAGTGTGAGAGGTCAAAACAGCAAATAGGAAAAAAAAGTGGTGGCTGGTACATCTTCCCTAGTGTTACTGTCAAGAATTACTATGTCTAACTGCTTATTTATTTTATTTTTCCTGGCTGTAGGGCCTAAAATGCAGGGGCATGAAATAATGACCTGGTATTGGAGAGATCCATATGTTTCAGTAGTGAATGATTAAAAATGTTCTAAATGATAAAATATACAAAATTAATGTAAAGTAAAAGCCAGGTGGATTGATTCATCCTAACATTTTGAAAGAGGATTGAACTAGGTTGGAGTAAAATGAATAGCTATGAGGAAGTGTAATTGTTATGCTGGTTTCCTTTAGTAATCTGGCACTGCTCTACTCTCTCACACACTTGTCTTCGCCCTCTCCTTCCCTCTACATCCTCCCATGTTCTCTCTCGTTTTCTGCCCTCGTTTCTCTGAGCAATCGTCCCGGGGGAAGCAGACACAGAGCTCCGAGGGAGAGAGGAGAGGATGGAGGAGACAGTTTGGCAATGACAGTTTGTAGGGCAGGCATTTGCTAAGAGGTAGGAAGCGAAAGTTAAGAAAAGCAAGGCAAACAGAGAGATATTGGAAGAAATAAAGAGAGATTAAGAAGCAAAAAGAAAGTAGGAACAAACAAAGGAAAACAGAAGGTGAGAGGAAGTAAAGGGAAGCAGAAACAAAAAAGGACTTACAGGAGAAGAGAAAGGAACAGAAACAATAGGTAAGCAGCTGTTGGTTGCATCCATCAGGTATACAATACTATTGGTAAGTTAATTTTCCATCTTTAGTATTTATCTGCAGCTGTGACTGTCATGTGGGAGCTGATTTACTGAATGCAGATTTTATTTAATGGATGAATTGAAAAATACTAACCAAAACTAAAATAAACTTGTACTCCAAAGCTGTCTTTAATAGGAAGTAGGCATCCAAAATGTAAGCTTACAGATAACAATTTGACGATTATGTATTTATTATCTATATAGAAATCAGTTGAGTTGAAAGTTGAGTAGGAAGACAATGCTTAACGTATGATGCATGGCTTTAGACAAACTGCATGAAAAGATTCTTTGTTGGTTTAACAACATATAGCATCTGATACAGGAGATCACAAAGAAGATGAGTTTAAGCTGCAGGACAGCATAAAGCATATTTAACCCACGCTTGACCCCATTTATACGAAACTGTTGAGATGTTCATAGATACATTTTGTATTTGTAATTACATATTGAGGAATACTTGATGCCCCCTGACATACAGATACATACATACATAAACCATTTCCACATAAACCACAGTGGGTGTATATGTGTCTATATGAAGAGAAGCTGTAATAATGTCAGAGATATTGTTTACATGGACTGTGGGAAGAAAAGAGGGAGAAAGAGGAGGGAATTTAGGGGGAGATAATGCAAGTGGGCAATTGAAGAGGGATTGAAAAGGGGGCCCGGAACATAGGGATTGAGAGAGGAGATGAGATTTAGTAAGAACGAGGAAGATGCAAAGAACTGGGGAGAAAGAAAGAGATGAGTAGAGGTGGGCTAGAAAGTTGTGAGAGAACTAGAACAAGGTTTCCCAGTGTGAAAGAGTTGTAGAGAGAGAGGGCCAGTTTAAAGCAGCCCTAAGTGCCCGTGACGAACATCTTGCAAAAAGCTGCATTCTGATGCCAACTCTCTCACACACACATACACACTGTGAGCTAGTCCAGTGAGAAACATAGTGCTGCACTAAGGAAAGGGATTGTTTTGATAATTTCAAGTCACTGGACATATACAGAATTTATTGCCTCATGTCTGATTTAAAATGTATTTGGGAGATGGCAGCCTAACCACATGATGAACATTTTTACAAATTCAGTTCCTTCCACATCTAAATCTTTGTATTGTCATACCTGCTAGGTGCACAGATACATGTTATTGAGCGCTGGACAATGCATTGTTCGTAAGAGCAGAAGAGAATGACCACTGCATTGTCCACACACGCGCAACCTTAGAGATGGTGTTTTACAAAATTACTTTTATTTGCAAGAGAACAGCCATGAATATCATCACTGTTCCATGACAATATGCATTACATAAACAGCTACAATATCTTCCAAGTTCATTATCTTTGTCTAGCATTTGCTCTAAAGTCTGTGGCAATTTCTCTAGCAGCTGTGAGGCTACTCTGTCCTTTTACATGTGTACATGGTATCCCCTCTTGATAAGGGAGAAGCAGTAGCTTTTGTGTTTGGTTGTCCTTATCTGCACAGTACATGTAACCTCTACAACATTTGCACACACCTACATACACATCTCTCTTCAGCCATCTCTCCTCCTCCCTTCCCTGCCTCATTAGCCAATCATGCGTAAGGAGACCTGTTCTATTTTTACTCCCACACCCTCCCTACTAACCACTGCTGTACTGTGGATGTGGATGTGTGTGCGCCATCTCCTATTGAAGGTGGCAGAGTAAAGAGAGAGAGAGAGAGAGAGAGAGAGTTGGAGAACGGATGAGATGGACACAAAGTAACATGCAGATGGAGTAATTATAAATTATTTTAGTAAGGTGCCATAACCAGAAGAGGCAGTGTTAGTGTAGACAAGTTCCCCAGTCTGAGACAGCTCTCACTGACTGGTGAGCTGACACTCCTTCACCTGAATTGCAGATGATGGAATAAGTAATATCATCAGAGGTAGACAGCTAAAGAGAGATGCACTCTGACGGATGGAGACAAATAGGACACAGAGGACAAACTGAACCACTGATAGGGCAGTTGGTTTTAAGACTTAATAGTGTATGAATCATGCCTAACTCTCATAGTAGCTGCCTGTTTATAAACGGCCACACACACAACTAGACCAAAACAGCCTGTGTAAACAGGTAGACTCACTAAGTGGCACATTCTGGTCTCGACATCCCTATAAAACCAAAGTTATCGTTGCCTGGTGTTCTCAGCAAATTAATGTCAGGCAGTATTGCTTTGATTGGGTGTGTGTGGACAGCACTGCCAAAGATATTTGGGTTGAAGTGTGTGTGTGCGTGTGTGTGTGTGGCTTCAGCTGAAGGGTAAAACCAATGACTCAGATGTTAAGAACTGAGTAATTTTCCCGTTTTCCTGTGTATGTGTGTGTGGTTGCTTGTGACCAGCTGTTGCGCTGTTGACCCAGATGAAACTCTCTGTGTGACATAATGACACCCTAAACTCTTGTTTTTTGTATTTGTGTGAAAGAAACAGACCAGCCCACGAGCTAATGTTTCAAACAGCTATGAGCTCATGTGCTGACTGTGAGCCAAAGGACCAGACTCAGCTAATTTATCAGTCCTAACATGCTTAGTTTTAGTGTTTTATTCCCTACATGACAATGACCCAATAGGTTTGCTATTTTGTCTTATTGCCATTTCAAAGGGAGCATTGCACTCAGTCAGAAATCATGCAATGAAAGGTAGTTTGTCTGTCCCACTAATATTGTTTCCAAAATCAGTGGGACAGGCAGAGTTTTCCACATGTCATCTAGCACCAAAAACAAATCGGTTTCTTTATTAAAATGATGAATAAACTGTCAAACATATGAGAGTAATTATGTACTAGCTTATTCTTTACGATGATGATCCAGTATGACAAAATGTATTGTATGATACTAATATTTTATATAATATTTGATCTAAAAAATCTCCATCACTCTTCTCTCTCATTCTGCAGGTTGACGTGTCACCATGACAACAGAAGCAGGCTCTGAGACAGAGGTGAAGGAGAAAGCGGAGGAGTCAGCTGCTCAGCCAGACCAGTCAGAGAAGGAAACGGAAAAAACCCAGGAAGTAGCAAACACGGAGGGAGAGGAGAAAGAGAAAGACGAGGAGAAGGCAAAAGAGGCAAGCGAAGGGAAAGAGGGGAAAGGAATATCTCGATATTTGCCAACATGGCTTAAGAAGCAGAAGTCTCAAAGCCAGGTGCAGTAAATTCACAATTATTATATTGAAATGTAATAAATTAATGAAAATCTAGATTACCATTTTAATGTCTGTATTTTTCCTGAACCACGAAGACCTCTCCAACCCAGGAGGTCCCGCCCCCAGAGGAAGCTGTTAGCAAGGTAACACAGGAAGAGGAAGGGCCTGCCCCAGAAGTGAACGGTCACACAGAGGAAGTGGAAGAGAAGGGGGCAGTTGTGTCAGAGCAAGTGAAGGAAGAAGAAGCAGAAGCTCATTCTGTTGCCACAGAGGTACACGTTGTACACTACGTTTTTCTAATTATTTTCCACGCCCCAACAGTACACATGCTCAGAGATGAAGTTGATGTATGATTTACCCATTAGGCATTTAGAGATTTGCAAAGCATTCAAGTTTTGGTTAATGTGGTTCTCTCTTTGTGTTCTTCCAACACCCCTAATGTGACTTGATACAGGTTATTAGTATTTTTAAATTTAAATTAAATTATTATATAATTATTATTCAGCTTTTATGCTGAATCATGTTGTTTCCTTGCAGGCCAGTAACAAATTGTCTCAGGAACTGACAGGTGCTGATAATGCTCATTGCATAAACCATAACCATTCGCTCCCTAAGATTTAGTTTATGATTGTTTTTTTGGTGCAGTAACTATTTGTTATGACTCAAAAAAGCCAACAGCTGTATTTCTCCAAATGCTGAACAATTCTATTAATATAATAATTTGAATATTAAGTGATTGAGAACTGCGCAGTCTTGTTCATTTCACAGCCTGTGAATATTAACGCTTTGTCGTGCTGCAGGGAATTTTGTAGGAAAGATGTAAAGCTGCCACCAAACTTGTTTCCCAGCCGTACGCTTGTCAAAAGTATTTTGCCTAAACAAATTTCCTCATATGCCACACAGCCGCATATTGCTGTGGACCTGCACTTCATGAATTTATTACTTCATTTTCACATCAAACAAAGAAACCCAGGGTGAGTTACTTTAGAACAGTTAAAGAGTTTAAAGTTACTCTGACTTTTCACAGCAGCAACAGGACTGTGTACTGTGGCCTGTGGCTACTGCTCAGCCAGGAGACAAAGAGAGAGACAGAAAGCTGCTCTCCAGAATACACATGATCATGCACACAGACACGCATGAAGTGTTCTATCCAGTGATCACATTAAGCCACTCAGGTCCACCCAGTGACATCAGCATTTCAGTAATCTGTCCAAAAGAAACGCCTGCAGTATCCTGCTGTTTTTTGTTTTTTTTAGGAAGATCGAAAGTTTTACATAATGGCTACAGTCGGGGAAACCTGTGTGCATTTGTGGCTTGACATTTTGCCTTCTTTTGCCTTATACTTTGAAAACCCAGCCTGCAAAGGAAGAGAAGGTGGAAAAGAGTGCTGAGACAAGTCCTGAGGAGACCAAGGAGACAACAGAGGGAGAAGGAACAGAAGAGCAGAAGAAAGAGAAGGAGGGAGAGGTGGGAACTGAAGAAGGAGGAGGAGGAGAAAGCCAGACGTCTATTTTCCAGTCTCCTCTTCGCCTGGCAAGGAAGACCAAAATGAAGCTGGTGGTGTGTCATGTAACACTTCTGGATGGGACTGACTTCACTTGTGAGGTGGAGGTAAGAAACAAAACTCATGAGACACAGTGAATGCAAAAACTTCTGCAAGTTCTTAGAGGTTAGTTCTGTTTCTTGTCTTGTAAATGCAGCAGAGTGCAAGAGAAAATGCCAAATGACACATTGCCCGTCTAATGTTCTTTTGCCAGTGATGTAGGTCACACGTGAGTTCCAGTGTGTCAGTGATGTAATCACTAATAGGATCAGCCTTTTGTCTCTCTCTCTCTGTATGTGTGTGTGCCAGTGTGGGGGTATTTTACTTTCTGACTCAAAGTGCAGTTATGGCAGAAGTACCTGCTAAGCGTGGTTTATAGGGATAAATGTGGAGCAAAGCAGAGCACGCTGCAGGGGCCTGTCTGGTGACTCGGACACACACACACACACACACACACACACACTCACATACACACAAACCCTAGGAGATTATTGGGGTCCCACCAGATTAGTTTTCTGCATCTGCTATTCCAACAAACACGTGCTCAACAGCCCCCCTTTACCCCCCTACACATACCCATACATACAGATAGTCAAAACATCACATGTTCTTTACAATGTTTTTTTTTGTGTGGCATTTTTTGAGTAGTGTTTGAAAATATGAACTATGAAATCATAAAACATTTGTGGTTTCTGAGGCCCCTTAAGTTGGAAGAAGTTTTTTTTTTTTTTTTAAGCCTACCATAATTAAGTAATTTAATTAGGGAGAAGAATGACTGATTTGACCAGTAAATTGTCAGCATTTTTTGTTTTTATTACCCAATTGTCATTAATGTGTATTTTTACTCACCATAACATAACTCATGGCCAAAAGCTTGTGTTTCCCAAATAGCATGCACATTTTTAGCAGTACCACTACTCACGTTCCCACACTCACATCCAGTGGGAAGCTGCCCAGAATAACCACTGTGCAGGTCCAATGGAGCCGGTAACAGTTGAGTGCCTGGTTCATGGACCCCTCATCAGAATAGTGAGCATTTTTCTGATGTGGATCTTCCCATTTTGTCTGGAAATTTAAAGTGACTGATCTTTACTGAGGCAAACCTAAATTCTGATCTACAGAATGCCAGCGCCCAACAGCATGCCTGTGAATTTCTATGGTCCTTTGAACAGTAGCTGCATTGTCTTTCCACAGATAATGCTGATACTGCAACTAAGTGCTATTGTCCTAAAGTGCTCACACACGCTCACACACATATCCATCTATCCCTCCCTCTGCACACTGGCATAGTTAGGTCGAGAGAGGGAGAGATGCAAAATGCATTCCAGAGATTACATTTTCTGTTTTGACCAGCAGGCCTTCAACAGTTTCTGCTCCATCTTCCTGTCCATTCTCCCATCATCCATCTGTCCTATTTATTAACCCATGACATCCAATATATTTCAATATAATCACTTAATACACATTTTATTAGTTGTAGTACCTTGACCAGACATTCTCTGACTCTCTTTAATAGTGGGCTAGGAAGGAGTCTTAAAGGTTCTAAGAAATTCATTACTATAGGTTTCAGCAGGATTTTAATGGCACATGGTTTTAAGTGCTGTTTATAGAAATTCATTATGTCTCGGGACTTAACATGAGTCAAGTAATATTTGTATATATTAGGCACACTTGCTTCAGGTTTCCACACATAGCATTTTACAGCCTTGTGTTGACAGAGAAATGCATTTTATCTCTTTAGCTCTTATATGATTATATGATTTCATTTCTGTTTGTGATTATATTAATATGGCACAGTTCCTCTCAAGCTGTCATTTAGCAACAGGTTGGTACATTGTCATGCAGGGATTTAAACGATAATCAGCTTTTGATTTATGTTGCTCTGCATACAATCTGTAGAATTCCGAATTATATAACAAATGTTTTTGCGTACTACAAGTGTTAACTTGACAATATGTACAAAGCTCTGATATAGTAACTCGTGCACGGAAAAGCCTTTCAGATTAGTGCTGGCCAAACAGTTGTGTCTACAGTTGCTAGGCTGTCGTCCTTAGGTAGTGCCTTGCTTGGAGGCACAAAGACACAGAAACTTTGAAAGGTCACATTCTTTGGGCGTTCAGAATGCAACCACTGTGTGTCTATGCTGCGCATGTGTGTGACCAATAATGGGAAAATGCTTCAGATGTTTTCAGCTGTCCCAGGACAAGAGGAAAAATGCACCCTTTCATCCTCTTTCCTACCACTGTCACCACTCTCTCTACACTGCGAGTATGTGCGTAATGCCACTCTGTCTGAACACCAGTGTCAAACTGAGGCTGTGCTAACTGAAAAGAAATGAGCATATTTAATTATGTTATTGTTTCTCGTCTCTTTTCCACCCTCTCACTGTCTGACCTTCTGTCTGTCCAAAGGGCCCCGCTGTCTCCACTGTCTTGTTTGTGTGCATGCACACTTGTAAATGCTTGTATGGATGTGTGCTAAATGTCATTGTCATAGTTGAGGGTGGAAGCTTTCATGGTCTTGGCTCCCATTGGGCTTATGAAGGAATGTGTTGCCCTGAGACAGATGAAGAGGCTCAGAAATAGAGCAAGAGAATAATGAAACAGATGTAGATAAAAGAGCAGAGATGATAAAAGATAAGATAAAAGAAAGATAAGAGAGCAGAGATGCATTAGTGTCTTAGTCTCTCACCAGTGTCTCACTTGACCATAGAAAATTTGTTATATATTTCATATGTCCTATTTCTCAAACTATGAAGGGACATTTGACACATGGCATCTAGAAGCATTATAGAATAGCTGTTATTTTGTTAGTTTTCCTATCCACATGTAATGTTATGTCATTTTAATTTTTGTGTTGAAATCTTTCATTTTGCAGAAACGTGCTAAGGGTCAGTACTTATTCTTCAAGGTGTGCGAGTACCTTAATCTACTGGAAAAAGACTACTTTGGTCTGACATACAAGGACAGTCATGAACAGAAGGTATGTGAACATACACAAAACTGTATGCCAAATAACTCTTTTTAATTTGCGGACATGGATGTCTGTAGAGTCTGTGCCTCTGTTTTGGTTAAATGTCTTCTTGCTCTGTGTCTCTCTCATTACTCATTCCAGTGTTGGTTGGATCAAACTAAGGAAATCAAAAGACAAATACGCAGTAAGTCTAACTTTTTAAAAAACATTTTTTTATTCTCACCATGATTGACTTATCTCTATCTATCCACCTGTTCTGCCTCCTTCACACTTACTCACTAAAATAACAGCAAACCCTAACTTCTCAGCCAAAAGATGACGTGTAACATATACTAAATACTTAATAAACACTGAATTAATAAAATAGGACAATTATCCCCATATCAAATAAAATGCAAACTGCATCACAAACAAAGCCTGAGACATCTGAAACTAAATGACAGCAGCCTGGCAGCGTGGGAGAGGTTAACAATGCTTGATCAAGGTGCTTCATTATTTATAAATCTTTGTATTAATTTATAAATGGGATGCACGGTGTAGGTGTAGAGTTTAGATTAATTAAATTACTCTTTTTGCAGTCTGTTAATTTTCACTTGTACATGATGAATAATATAAGAAGTTGTTATTGGGCTTTAGCTTGTGTGTTGCCTCCATACTGTGTTGTTTTAAATGTATCTTATGAAACGGTGTTTGTTGAATATACCCATAACTCAAAGCTGGATGATTTAGCTGTTTAGTTTTGCATCTGCTTTTCAGAATATAAGAAAACCAAGCAACAGACCTAAAGTTACTCTTTTAAAAGGAAAAGGAAAAAATATTCTTTATAGTTTAATATAGTTTTGGCTCATAAAGATTATTTAAGTGCATGCGAGTTAGTTATGTCTGCAGTATGTAGGCTGTCTGTGGTTCCATGTGTGAGTATCACAGACTCTGTGGTGTGTGTGTGCATGCCTATGTTGTTATTTAAGGTTTACTTGGGGTACTTGTGGATCTTGGATAAGTGATGTGTGTTTAGCCGCATACATTCAATCTATGTACATTTTTGTTTGAGTGGATGTTTACAAAGAGAGAGAGAGAGAGAGAGAGAGAGAGACTGTTGTCATATATGCCTGTGTTTATTTGAGTTGCACGCCTCTGTCTGTGTGTGCAGACACAATACCACACAAATGACACCCTTCATTTCTCAACTACCATCAGTCTACACTTGACCGTCAGAACTCTGCGTCACTACACACTGAGCTGGGACCTGACCATTTATCACTGAAAGTTTTTGTGGGTCAGTGAATTATTTTGGCTCAAAGCTGTTGCTTATTCTGTGAAGCCTTGTTAGACTGGCCTGTAATATAAAAATTTGTTGGAGTTGCCACTTGTAGTAAGATGACTAAGTTTGCACTACAGATTTATTTGGGTTGTTTAGGTGTGTTGATAATAAACTCTCCAAATTCTGCCCTCAATAGGTTACTGTGACCAATCCAGTCAGGCTCTGTATGTTTTTGTGTCTCTGACGTCCTGGTTTGAGGGTAGTGTGCCCACCTAGTAGGAAGGACACTTAAAAATGGGAAAACATCTGATGTCACAAAGAAGCAGAAAACTTTAATCTGAGGAAGTGGGCTCATTCTTACATTGTACTTGGACAGATAATAAGAACATTTCGTATTGCTCTTCAAGTCATGCTCAATATCACTGAAAGCCAGACTGAAGAATCTGAATCCATTCATTAGACCTCTGCTGTGCATGTGTCTGTTGTTAATGTTTAACAGGCACACTCATGTTTTCTTCATAATCAAAGTAGCTTTTATAGTGTTGGGTGTCTCACCATGCTGATACTATCAGTGCACTGTCATGGTACATTTGGTTCACTTACTATGATGAGAATTTACCGGCAGATATTTATTTTTTGACTGAGCTGCAGAGAAGCCTAGATCCTTTGACAGGGTTAGGGTTAAATAAAAAAAATAAAAAAAGGCTGCCTAACAAGCTGTAAACAAGATAAGAAATATTACAGTGGTGAGATAAACTGCTAATATGAAGAGAGTGGAAATAAAGTGAGGAATTGTTGCCAGGAAGAGGACTGATGGGAGTCACGTGGTTTTGTAGAAAGAGCAAATGGCCACAAGAGACCACAAGTGCACTTAGTGCTGCGAGCTATACATGTAAACTCTCACTCCTAGACATTACATATACTAACAAACACACAGACTTTGTATGAGGATGTACATTTAATCCTTTTCCCCCTTGTATTAACCAACCAACAAATTTTAAAAGTTTCTCACTGTCAAGTTTCTGTGCCCCCCATCATTCCTGTAGCTTTAGGATGCAGGTGTACATTTGTGTTTGTTAGTTTTGCTGTGCGACCACTTCCTTGAAGTGGTCGGAACGTCAGCTTTTCCCAGATTGAATTTTCCAAATGATGCAATCTCCATCGTATATAGGATGCGTCAACAAGCTGCACAGACAGTGCGGAGATAGAAAGGATGGCAGACATGGCAATATGGCCTCCTGTGGGAATGAAACAGGAAATTGGAGCCAAATGGAGATTGCAATGAAATTAGTAATTGTGTCATTATGTGGCACAATGTGGAAGCCAGTGGGGATATTGTTGATGGTGAACCTGCATTTGTTTGCTTTTTGGTTGAGCTAGAATGACAATATGTCATACCAAATGTTTGTTGTGTATGAGGGCGGGTGGGATTTATTAGGCTTTGTATTCTCTAAAAGCTGTTCTGCATTAGTTGCCCTCACTTGAACCTACTACTATCCCTCTGTGTCTCACAAATAAAGAATTAGAATACAGGCCACCAATGATTACAATGCTGATATGTAAATTATAGGATTTTTTTACACTGGTATTCCAGTTTCATATATACGTATATATACCTGTGTATGTAGTATACATATTTTTTGTGTAACGTTATTGTACTGTAAATCACCCAAAATAACACTCTTCCATTTTCTCTAGGTAACAACTGGCAGTTTGCATTCAACGTTAAATTCTACCCTCCTGAACCGTCACTGCTCACCGAAGACATTACCAGGTACATGCAAACACCTTTGTCAGACATGTCCCATTGTTTAATTAAATCTGAATTAATAGATTTTTATGGCAATTTAGAGCAAGAACAAGCTGTAAACCTAAACTGACTTATTATCCCCGTGTTAAAGTCGTATTACTGTAGCAAATGTAGTATTTGCCTGACAGACTTTACTGACTAGCAGCATTTAGCAGACAGCAGAGCAATATAAGACTTTTCTGAAGGGGTTATTTCTGTCTATCAGACAGATACAACTACAGTCTTCCTTCAAGCTGTTTTGGTTTTGCCAAATCCTAAAAAAATGGACTTAAAAGCCTGTTGTTAAATGATTTTTATATTCAGGAAATAGCAGCTAAATTTGCTTGGACGTGAGGATAATGAGAGCAGTGATAGTCAAGAATATGTTTTGTTTTAGCCCTAAAAACAGTGTGCTAAATGTCATACAGAAATGTGGTGACTGCAGAATTGAGTGGTTACTCTTTTTGGGTTTGTTATGTGATCATTGGGTTTAGGACCAAAATATTGGTTAATGCAGTTTTAAAATAACTGCATTGTAGCTATCCCTAACAATGGCATTACACATATACAAGTTAAAAAAAACAAACACAACTTTCTGTTATGCACATTGTTAGTTCATTTGCATTTATACATATGCACACACACAGACATGCTCCAAGTACACAGCATTTAGGGTGAAGTGAATGTGTAATGGAGCAAACAACTTCTCTGATTGGTGTAGCTAAAGGTTAATTGAGGGCATACAACACACATACACACTAACATGGACAAGTATGAACTACCAACCTGCATTAGGTTGCTTTAGCAGCTGTTGTTTCTCTTCCAGTATTTTCTGTGAAGTTTCAGTAGGCAAACTAATTGTAATTCAATAGCTGTTGTTCACAGGGTTTATTCTATAATGTATACTTGCATACATGGAAAGTAATGCTCATAGTTCTGGGCCTCTGTATTGTCCTGGGCTAATACAGAGGCCCAGTGAGGGGAAGCCCTGTAGCTGGATGACTGGGATTTAAGCTCCCATGTCAGCAAGTGTCCATCGGGCTAAGATGACTTTGAATCAGATTTTCAGGCAGGATGATTCATTTACCAGCACCCTAAGGTGTCATTCATTAATCATTCAGACAGAAGCATCATTCACAAAACAAATTCATCCATAAAAACTTTTGTTATCACAACCACTGGACAGTTTGCAAATTTTGTGCAACTGACTTAGAGTATGTCATGTTGAAGATTAGACATAAGAATGTCCCACCAAATCTGCATGGGAGCATACTAAAAAAATTATGTAACATTATTTTCATAGTATGCTGCAACACAGATATTTAATCCCCACCAGGCAACACTGTGCTTTGGTCTCACGGGAGAAGAAGGCAGTGTACTGCACACATTGCTTTACTTTTTTGAACCATGAAGCTGCTTTTAGTTGATATGTATTTTTGTTGTTGTGAAAAGATTTTAATTTCAGGACAAACTTTTCTTTTCCCCCTCTTGTAGGTACCTGCTGTGTCTGCAGCTCCGTGAAGATGTGGCTTCTGGTCGACTGCCTTGCTCATTTGTCACTCACGCTCTTCTGGGGTCGTACACATTGCAGGTAGAGCGCTCTTTGTCTGTGCATGTGTGTTTGTACAGTGTGAGGTAACATGCTGGCAAGTGTGCCACCTCCAGATGTGGTTTTGTCTGTTTATGTGTCTCAGTATATGTGAATACATTGTTTTTCCTCTTATTTACAGTCAGAATTTGGTGACTATGAACCCGACCAACCTCGACCTCTGGACTTCATCAGTCAGCTGACTTTTGCACCCAATCAGAATAAAGAGATGGAGGAGAAGATACTTGAACTTCACAAGTCACACAGGTCGAGGTCTAAGTGTAGTAATTTACTGCATAATTCAAACATTATTAATGTATTCTGTTAAATTATAGTTATGGGTTTGTATTCATTTAGCATTTTTGTATGTTTAGGGGAATGACACCAGCACAGGCTGACACCCAGTTTCTAGAAAATGCTAAGAAACTGTCCATGTATGGAGTGGACCTGCACCATGCTAAGGTACAAATGAATCTTCTCCTCTCCTTTCCTAGCACAGTTTCTTTGATGTGGAACAAGTGTGTTGGCTTTTCTGCATGTTTGTGTCAGTGCATCTGTGTGTGTGTTTGTGTGTGTGTCAGCTGTACAAACACTCATGGAGACCATTGCCATGGGAACAATCAGGCCCTCTCACTGGGATAGCAGGTCATCTGCAGAATGCGTGCATGTTTCCATGTATGTCTGAGTATGTCTGTGCGTCTTTGTGCAAGCTAATAGGAAATATGCATGAGAGAGAGAGAAAGAGACAGAGTGCCTTTAAATAGAAAGAGAGGATGTGAGATTGAGGGCATAGAGAGGAGACAGAAATGAGGGACAGAGATAAGGTTAGAGTGCGATTGCGAAACATCCTTGAATGAAAAAAAAAAACAAGTCTCCATTTTATGAGGACACGCTCTACTTGTTTGCAGAACAGAGATGAGAGAACTAGGAAAAGATTAGAGCGGCAAATGTTGAAAATTGTTTTTATGGCATACAAAATAGGCATATTTCTGTTCTATGTCAATCATTTTTATAATCCTAAGATGCACAAAGAAGCCCTTTCAAATACTGTTTATCAGAATCATGTCAAACTTACACACATTTCTATGTTTAACAACAGCAAAACTTACTAAAAAATATCTACATATCTACATTAAACTTAATGGGCTAGTTATTTCTTAAGTCTCCAGATATCAGTGTTAATAACATCAGTTACAGTTATTGTACAATTTGCAGAGATGGTAGAGCACAAGTTTTAAATTTGATTAGTAGTCCAGTGCCTGTTGTGGTCCTTGGTCGTGATTGAATATTTTGACGACAGCTGTAACAAAAATTCCTGAATGTAAATTGACTCAATGCACTTTATTACATAATCGTTTACAGTTTTGAAATTGATGGCCACACTGTATTCCTGCAATTTAATGTTTGATAATATTAAATATAGAGAGAGCATAGAATATAGTGTGTTGTGATTGACTTACTGATGGTGATCACTAACAATCTTGGGATCAAGATTCTTGTCATCTTTTGGCTGCAGTGACTGTGCTGTTTATTCACATAAACAACGCAAAACAATTCTTTCCTGATAGCATCCATTCTGCTGGTGTGTACAAACCAAAGTGATGTATCTATAGTAACAGCACAAGGACAGGGATAGATGACTGGGTAATAGCATGGCAAGGCCATGTGACACATGCGTGTGTCCCAGTAAAACGGTCCATTATCAACTTACTGCCTCGTCCATTAGTCCAACAGATTTTTCCTATGTAAAGTCACTACTGTAATCAATACGCCCTTACCATTACCAGATGGCCTTGTACTTAAAAGCTTTGTTGGTGAGTTGGTCTGCCAGCTAACTATGTTATAGCTGTAGTGATCGACAGTGTGTGTGCGGTAAATTAGTTTCTGCTGACCTTAAACAGACTACTTTAGAAATCAATGGATATACAGTATGATCCACTTGAGACAAACATGCAGCACATACAGATGTTTCATAGAGATGAATTAATAATTCGACAATATAACATATTTTGTGCACATTTGTATCTGTCTGGTACAGGATTCTGAGGGCGTGGACATCATGCTAGGTGTGTGTGCCAATGGCCTCCTGGTTTACAAAGACAGACTTCGGATAAATCGCTTTGCTTGGCCCAAAATACTCAAGATTTCATACAAGAGGAACAACTTCTACATTAAGATCAGACCAGGAGAGGTATGTCCCCAGCCACATGCATACATAAACCCACTTTAAAAATTCTGAGATTTACTCAGGCTTGCACACAATAAGCAACATAGAATTAGTTTTGCTTCACAAAATGCTTACATTTTTGTTTTTCATTTGTTTCTTTGAAAGACGGAGCAGTTTGAGAGCACAGTGGGATTTAAACTCCAGAATCATCGATCTGCCAAAAAGCTGTGGAAAGTCTGCGTGGAGAATCACAGTTTCTTCAGGTAGAAACAAACATGTACTGTACTTCTGAATATGGATGTCAGAGAATTCATTCTGGTGTTTGTGTCAAACCAGTTTGCGATTTTAGATCAAGCGGAGTAATGCGCCATATCAGGCTCAACAAAAACTTTTTGTTTTTGCCCAAAAACAAATGGAAAGAATGTATCTCATAGTTGTTTAACTAGTCTGATGCCTGGGGCAAGACCATACACACTATTATTACACACAAATATGAAAGACATGCCCACTGCTGCATTTGTACTTTCTGAGTGCGTGTGTGACTGTTTTTATTTGTGTGTGAAAGGCACAGGGAGGAATAAGTTTTAATATCCTGCTGAAGGAGTTTTGCCTCTCTAGCAGATGGATATGTAACATTTCAGTAAATCATTGAAAAGGTTCTCCTCCACTGAACCCCCCCATTTCTGTTTCCTGTCCTCTCTCTGCGTCTCTGTCTTTTGTCTTTAGGTTAAATGCACCAGAGCCTCCTACCAAGGCCCGTTTCTTGACTCTGGGTTCTAAGTTCCGTTACAGTGGGCGCACCCAGTCCCAGGCCCGTCTGGCCAGCTCCCTCATAGACCGGCCAGCACCCAACTTTGAACGCACTTCATCAAAACGCATCAGCCGCAGCTTGGACGGAGGTAACACAGTCACACAGCAACAGAAAAAGATGGCATTCCAGATTAAAGGACAGTATTTAATCAAGAGAGGAATGGAAGGAATGATGGGCAGATGGAAGTGGGGTCATGGATGGAAGGATTGTATGTGTGTCTGTTTGGATGTACAATGCTCGGTGTCTGACCAGATCCAGGAAATAACTGCAGCATATGTTTCCTGTCACACAGAGGGAGACAGACAAAGAAAGGAGAAAGAAAAGAAAGAACTGTGTGTGTAAAATAAAGAGGCTCTCACTACAGAAGAAAGGTCAAAGTACCAATGTCAGTCACATGACAGAAAACCAAATGGGGAAAAAACACGCAGATCATAAAAATCTATAAAGTTGCAAATGTAAAAAAAATGAACAACCACACAGTATAGAAATATAGCTAAAACTAACATAAATATATTTCTACAGAACCAAGATACCGCAAAAATATTGTATTATATATTCATATGAGCCAAATATTTTCTACATATGTTATTTTGTTTAGAAACAGTAGACATCTTTTTCTTCTTGTGGTTTTTTGGATTTGACTAACAGATCCTACTTTATGCAACTGTACACTACTGTTTTCATGTGTGTCAGGTAATTTCACTACTTTACACTGTCCCCTGCAGGATACATTGATACACTGCAAGCCAACATTTTTGTCACAGTAAAAAAATAAATTCAATGTAATTTATCAATTTAAACTTTTAAATTGTGTCCTCTGCCATTTACCTTGAATGGGACAATTCCATGATGGTAACAGCCAAAGCTGCTAGTGTCACAGTTTTTAATTGTTTTTGTGTGTGTTGAGAATTCATCTGTTTTGTTTGTTTTCTCCTTGCTGTAGCACCAGTGATCAACATAACGGAGGCTGGCACAGCTGAGAATGGACGTGAGCCCCGTCTGGAGCTCCAGTCTGACTCTAAGGTGTGTTTGTTTGTACATTATGTGTGAATACATCCATGTGTGATTATAGGAAAAAAGAAAATGTTTTCTGTTCATATGTTGTTATTATATTATTGTTGGGATTTTTCCAGATGTACCATTAAATTATTGTGTTAAAGAGAATCAGGCCGAAATATAAATATCAATTCACATCTAGCAGACACACTGAATCAACATAGCATATACATATAGAAGCATATACTGGTTTATTTTTGTATATATGACAATCGAGATCATATTGACAATCCATAATTGTATAATAATTGTAGTGTTGTGCAAAGAGGGAATCCTGCAGAAGTGATATTGTGGGGCTAATCTGCAGGAGTATGTGTGCTGTCTGTCTGGAGTACAGCATATACTTCATGTGAGGACAACCAAAGATGGGTTGAAAAAATGAAAAGGAGAAAAATAACTAATTTAGTTTTGGTTGAGTTTGTTTGTTGAGTGGTACTAGAACTGAAGGCTTTGTCTTGTTACAAGGGACAAGGCCATAGTTTCACCTTTCATAGTTTAAGCAGTCTCATGGCACTTTTATATGGTGATTGCTGAACTGTGTAAATTCTCTTTTCACAGTATTTTTTAGATACTTCTTTTCTTCAGCTAGGCAGAACGCAGCTTAGACCAGACAACAACTTTTTATTTTGTCCCCTTATAACAGTATATGTATATACTGCATGCGTGATAGCAGTAATCGAACTAAAAGACAGACAGAAGAAAAGAATGTACGTATTTCATATGTACCTGATGAAGGTAATTAGACTTTACAGCAGCAGCTTACCTTGAGTAGAGCAGTAATTTTAGGCGTCCAGGCGGAAGTGCACTATTCAACATTCTGGTATCTCCACTGAAGGAAGGATCTATGTCCACTGCCAAACAAACTGTGTCTAGTTCACAGTAGATTACTATAATCCTGTCTGTTATGCATGTCTTCTGTTCCTCCTCTGTGCATTTTCCCTTTTCTCCTGCTAGCCCTCGTTCACACCCCAGCACTGTGGAACTGACCTCTGTCGTAACCTTGTTGACACGGTTTCTGCACACAACTGTACTCTGCACTCTGCTCCATCCTGCTATGTTCACTTTTAACCTATTGTGTGTTGTTCACTGACTAATGTGATATCTCTTTCCCTCTCTTTTTTCTTCACACGCTCCTCTTTTTGTGCTTTTCCTCACCCCCACTTTTGCATGCTGTCATTTTTGCCGTCCGTTTCATTTCATAAAAATGAAAAATGAAATTATTATTTTAATGCGCATTGTATTGGATGTTGTGATTTTATGTTTAACTTATTTTACTTCTTGCTTGCTCGTACAATTTGGGGATGTGTATGTGTTTGTCTCCTCCTCACCATTCTTCCCCTCATTGTTCTTCTTGATCTGCCCTCCCTGTGTCACTTCTTTTCTCTTTCAATCCTTCATCAGTCAATATTCATGTTTCCTCTCTCCTTTTCCTCATCATCGTCACTCTCCTCCATCCCCCCTTCCCTCGACACTATCTCTGAGTTCGACCACGGCCTTGGAGATATCTCTGAAGATGACGACCTTATTGATGACACAACCACTTCTACATGGGCCCCTCCCTCATACGCTTCCATCATGACCAATCAACAGTTTTCTAATCTTGAACACCTCACACAAAACCCTCAAGCATCATATCCAATCACAAGCGCCCATATTTGCACTTCAGGGCTTTTGGGAACACATGAGAGCTGCCAGGGTGAAACCACAGCAACAGGCACTGTATCAAATAGGATGAGCTGGTTCTCTCTGAGGAGTGTGGTTAAATATTTTTCTTTCATTTTGTCTTTTCTCTCCATTTTGGGAAAGAAAGGAAACAGGTGCATCTGTACACCCACTTTGGCCAAGCTAATGCTCAAGTCAGCATGGAAATTAAAGATTTTTACTGCCAGTGCCCCCAAATATATAATTTTCAACATAAATACACCCAGACTACAACAAATTCTTAACAGTTTAGCATTACAGTTGACTCATTTGGTGGCATTTTTCACTGACTATGTGCCTACTAAATTTATTAGCTTGGTTCCTGCTGTTCTTTGGCATCCAACACAGCTACAGTTGTCTTCAGTTTCCTCTCTAATCTGTCCTCCAGTCATTTCTTCCTTCTCCTCTCGTGCTTCTTATTCCTCTCTGCCCCTTTTCTCATATCTATCTCATGTCTTCTCTGCCTTGACTTTCTCCTGCTTTTCTCACTTTAACATCACCTCATCTGTACAGCACTACCTCCTAAATCCTTCTCCTCTCTTCCTGCCTTGCCTGTTAGTTGTCTTCCTGCTGGTTGTGATGCTGACAGCGAGCCAGTCTTTGGCATTAGCCCTGATTATAGCCACACCCCTCGGCCTGACCCTGTGTTACCTAGAGACCATGGTCTCTCGTCAGCAAAAGGCTGTTTTGCCACTGTGTGTTCCCGAAACCCCAAATGAACAGCCTGAGGAATCTGATTTTATCATGCAAACCTCTCCTCTAATGGCAACACACACACCTACTCGCATGCGACACCACACTCACAGTACGACCTGGACACAAGAGATGTGCGATCCTGCTGCATAAACACTTACATTCATATTTCCACCCCCACCCACTGTTCTTTTCTTTTGACCTCCTCTCTGTGTGAATGTGTAAACTGTGTCAGTGTCACCTCCCTACATTCACCCCCACCAACACTTCCTTTTCCTGATGTTGTCTTTTTGACAATCCCTGCACCCTGTCAACCCTGCTGTTTTGTTTACAATACAGACAAAAGTTTAGAACAAGAGTTATAATAGAGAAACTATTATTACTATATTATTAATGTAGAAACAACATAATGTAGGAGAACATATTAAGTGATATAAATCCTGTACTGAGACTGTGAGGAGAGAGTTACGTAATTTGACAAAGGCAACACAATGGCATATGATATGCTGCATATCTTTGGAATTATTATTAGTTGTGTTTGACAGTTCACACTCATAATGTCTATGATTAATTATTAATTACTTGCAGATAATTAAACACTAGAGCAACAGCATTTTTTTTTCTTGTACTTAATTTTCACTATTTTTTGTATTACGGAAAGATTAGGTGTAAATTAGATCCTCTAACTGTAAATACAGATAAATACTCAACTCTATAGCACTTAAAGTATATTAGATTTGTATATTATTGCAAAAGAATGTTAAAAGTAAACAGTGTTGCATTTTTTTGAGGTCCAGGACTCTCACAAAATTCTGAACTAGATTTAATGCTATATAATGGCAATTTTATGGTGTGGTGTCTTAGTTAAATTAAGCTGTTTGTGCAGACAGACAAGACATGTGAATGGTTTGGAATTAATACTGTCATGTTCTGCCTATTGCCAGAGTCTTTAGTAAACGTTGGCCTCTGATGAAGAACACTGTTGCACTTAGTACCTAGAAAATACTTTTAGAATCTTTCCATTTGATCAATACAATAAATTGATCAATTCATGTGTCTTACTACACATGAACTATAATGACCACAACATTTGTTGTAATTATACCAGTTCTAAACACAGTAACAGAGTCATCAGCAGTAATGAAGCTAACAAGGTGCACCATTTTCCAAAAAAAAAAAAGCTGTACATACAGTAAATGGCTCAGTGAAAACGTGCAATAGTATCATGAAGTGGATTTTGACACAGGCTGTAAATTTTATCTTTTTCTTCTCACTTTAAACTGAAAAGTAGCTCCTGCTGCCTCTCTTTTGTTAAACATCTCAAACTCCCTCAGTGTTGAAGTTCCTATGGGTGCAAAGGTCACATGGCCAGCAGTACTCCCAAACACTCAGGTTGCTGGGGACGAAAACAGCTTTTTCCATTATCCATTTCACTTTTTTCTGTCTTCGTGCCCCCAACCCACTCATTTTGTCATGACTACCACCGCCATGACTCCGACATTGAAGGTTAAGGAGGTGGACTTGGGCCCTTGCGATGCAGAAGTCACGCCCACTCAGGTCTGTAGGGCCTGAATTTAACCAGCACGCTTTGCAAATTCTTAAAAACAGTATAGCTATAATAAACTGATATTACTTCGCTAAGAATTTGTGGTAAAATATTGTGAATATTGAATGGATATGGTTTTATGGCGTCGTGGAGCACTCACGCAGCAAAATTAACTGTCACTACTTTCTCTTTGACTTTACTTCATCAGCAGTCACTTGGAGCCAGTGAGCTTGGCCTCTCTCAGGTTCACACACTATTTCATTTTGTATTTGGTCTGTCAATCATTTGCTCTGATCGTGCTGGTTGGTTCGTTTGGTTCGATCTTTAGGGTGAAGTTGCCCTGATGTGTGGATATGTAGTCAGTTTTTCATCTGCTGCTGACCCAATCTGGAATTTGTAAGAGGAATATTTACACTGACAATCAAATAAATGTAGTTCTAAATATGTTTATAGTTAAACTGTTTGTTTGCTGAATGCAGATTGGGCCGGAGCATAAAAACTGATTCTGAATGGGCACTTTCACCCAAAAACATTCACTTTGAGCTGCTCTGCTGTGGCTTATGATTACACAGTTTCAGTTTGCTTTCTGGTTTACATCTTTGGTTTTCATCAGTATTTCTGGGTTTCAGTGAAAGCACAATGAGGCTGGTTGGCTTGTGTAAATGTTTGTTGGTGTGGTGATGTATTGAATGCTTCAAATATAATTAACATGGAAACAGAGAGTAATATCAAAATGTTTGTTTTTTTGTTTTTTCTGTCTGTACACATTCTACAGCCTTTATCACATTTTGAGACATTTTGGCTGTCACCACATCCACACTTCTTTTTTTTAATGAGTTATTTAATGGTTTATAATTGTTTTTTTTTCTTTTACATTTGTTGATATTTAGCATTTTTTATTAATTTCTACATTTCATTTTTTGCTGTATGTCTGCCTTCCAGAGTCCATTGAGAGTGCATGGGGACAATATTTATGTGAGGCACAGTAATTTAATGTTGGAGGTTGGTACTGATATCACCTGATGGCTGGAAATAAGAACTACATGTTTTCTGTGTACTTTCATGCCATCAGAACTACAACTTCCTCTGTACTGTACAAGACTGCTGCCCTCTCGCACTCTCAGGCTCTGTGTGCATGTCTGTGTTTGGATGTTTGCATATGAAATCTGCTCATTTTCACCTATTTCCAGATTTGTATTTGTTAAGTAATCCTAGTGTTATGGATCATGTGTGGACAAAGGTGCGATGCTCATTTACATGGCAGCTATTTCTAACAAGAGGGCCAGGAAATTATACTGCAGTTCTGTGATGTATGATCTATAAAACAAATGTAATTTTAAGCTGCAGTTATCTGTATTTCTATATTGACAGTGGGGCACAACCCCACAAACGATTTTACACTTTCCCTGAGTGCTGAAAAGATTTCAGCTTATTTCAGCTAATTGTTGTGGTTGCTCGGCCTACAACTTTACAACTGTTCTGATTTGGTCTCATTGTTATTTGCAGCTTTTGAGCAAAAAGGCTTTGATAAAGCCAAAATATGCTAATGTAAACACAAGCCATATAAACTTTACAAGACATTAATATGCCAAAAGTTCAGTGTGTTGTGGGGTTCTGCCCTGCAAGGCCAAAAAGAAATGAAGGCAAGCTTTAAACACGTAAGAATTTCTGCTGCACATCAGCAGCAGTTCAAGGAACAACCACAGTAAACCACAGTGAATTTCTCACATCAGGAACATTAACTGAAAGTTATGAATATGCCTAATGTTCCGTGGGGAGTGGAAAAGATGTTTGGGTTGGCTGAATTATTTGCTGATGTACAGACCAAAATGGCACTAAAGGCATTCATGAAATGTTAAATATTTATTTGATTTCAATCTTTTTACATACCAGTGCAGACTTGCAGGAAATTTCCCAGCCTGTGTTCACAATGGCTGCTTTGTGAATAAGCTCAGCACCATGAACGTGACTTTGATGCATGCTCTGTGCATGATAAATGTTGTTTTGTGACGGTTTTATCTTGTTGTATTTTCAATGATCGGTTACATCGGTTATTACCAGGCAGATGTGTCTAACCTGACTAACCATGCCTCACTAACCCATATGAGGAGTTCCCTTCCTGTTTTCTGGTGATTGGCTGCCAGCATCAAGTGACATGTGGTGTGATAACTAATACTAAAACAACACGTCTTATTTTGGAACATGGGACTGATAGTGATGCATTGCCAGGTGGTATATTAAGGAGTGTGGTGAAGACCCTTACATGATTAGAATAGCCTATGAAATATGTCAGAAAATGTCCCTGTAAGTTCATTTCTGAGGAACAGCTCACTAATCATAGAGCTGTCCCTTCAAGACCTTAATGAGGAAGAGAAGAAGAGATGTAAATACCGGATGTGGAGAGAGGAACATTGAGAAATGGTGCTGAATAAGGGCAGATAAAAAAAAGTGAACAAAGCTTAGGGTTGCAGTGATCACCACTATCAGCTCCATGCTCTGCACTCTGACCTGCTGCTCCTCACTGAAGGAACACTAATAAGGTGGAGAGGCCTTGTTTCACTGCAGCCATAACAAATGCACACATGCATGCTACAACAAAATAGAGAAAGCCAATTTTTAAGAATCGATTCAAGAAACATTAAACAAGGCTCCAGTGAGACATGGCATCCATCTTGTTTCTCTCCTGATTGACAGACTGATGTTCCTATGACCTTCCCTCCCCCACCCGTCCTTCCTTTTTTCACACCTCTGTTGTTCCCTACCTCCATCCGCTTTCCTTTATTCCTCTTCTCATCACATTTTACTCTCTATTTTCTCTGCTACCATCCTTACTTTTAACCACCTTTTCACTCTTGCTTCCCTCTCTTTTTCTCCTCTGACTGTTTGGCCCTTACTCTTTCTGTATCCTTTTCCCCCTTACTTCTTCTCCTTTCTTCACCTTTTTCCTTCATCTGCCACCTCCCAATGACTTCTTTCCTTTCCCACCTTTGCCCCACACCTTACATTTTCATCCTACTTCTCTCATCTCAACCACCATTCCTACCTCATTAAACCATTCATATGTCATCTACTCCCTACCCCTTCCTCATCTCCCTTGCCCTCCCTTCCCCTTTATTCCTCTACTCCACTCCCCTATTAGGACCATGATAAGACCCAAGACGAGGTTCTGAAACACCAAGCTAGCATTAGCGAACTAAAACGCTCCTTTATGGAGGCGCCACCTCCCTCTCCTCCTCAGCCCAACCAGTGGGAGAAACGTCTCACCTCCTCTCCTGGCACAACGATACGTATTCAACAGCAACAGCAGCAAGTGGTACGTCTGTCTGGATGTTTCTGTCTCAACAATTTAATTATAGGGCATTTTTCCTGCAAAGGCTGTGTAGGTGAAATGCCACTGTATAGAGCATTGCAGTGCTTCAACCATACTTTTTTGTGATGTTCTACAAAGAAAATGTTGAAGTTGTAGTTTGCTGTGGATCTACACATCATGATTTGTTTTCCTTTAAGAAAACTTTTGTTCCTTAGATATTTTTTATTTTAGGGTTTCTGTCTCTTCTTCTTAAGTACATGTTTTCATGTGACACTTTTGCCTCCGTGGAGTTTTTATAGCAGCTGTGTACAGGTCACTCATCACTTGACAAATTTCATTGCTTTTCTTGTTCTATAGGAATCCTTCCTGCACCTAACTGCTACCATAACCAACTGTTCATCCATTTCAGCTGGACTTGTATTGCATTTTAGTTTTAATTCAACTCTGTCAGCAATGTTCATTCTTCTGTGTTCTGTTTGCCTGACTGTGTTAAATTAAACCCTTTAACTCTTCTTCTTTGTTATTATTATAAGACATGCAGGTGCAAAGCACATGGCTGACCTTTGTTTTATTTGGCCTATAATTCCTCTAAATCTGTGTTTGTGGTTTCACGCTGCATGTTTTTATGAGTTGTGTTATTGCTGCCTTTTTCTGCTCAGTAATTCCTTGTCTTTGTTTTCCTAAATCTTGTTCTTCTTCACTACATAATTTTTGCTGTGTGTGTGTGTTTGTAAGGCCATGAAGAGGAAATAACCTTTGTACCTTTGTCACAGGCTTTTATTTAGTTGCTACCATTGACTGCCATACTCCAGAACCAACACTAGATGCTGTTATAACCACATTTACATCTATTGCTTCTTGCTAACATTTGCCTAACTGACTGACTGACTGTGGAAAGTTTTTATATTCTTAGTAAATGAGTCACTTTGAAATGGCACTGACACCTTATAATGCTTCAGTGATGTCATAAACTAAAAAGATGTTAGCTGCTAGTTATTTTTATTCTGTATCATGGACATTCAGAATGCCCCCAGTCCTGTGTGTGGTTTAATGGCCATGATAAATTTTACCTAATACAACTAACAACTGTGAATCAAACGGATGTCATCTGGTTGTTTTGTGATAGTGATGGTAAATACATACTCAGTGTTACAATCTGCTCCATTCTTTAATTCTTGCTTCACCTTATCTTCAGAAGACACATGTTAAAAGCAGCAGGTATTGAAGCAGCAGTTTCCAGCATAGTAAAAAAAGAGAAACCTATTATGTGCTCGCTTTTTTTTTTTTTTTTTTACTTAATCTTTTAAAATGTCCCACAAGACCTAAATTCATGACATTTTTTGTTCATGCTGTATTAACAAGCATCACTATATCATTAATTGCAAACAATGATGATGACACTTTGAGTGTGTGATTGATAATTGTCATGGTAACCTCTGTTACACAGGTGAGTGAGCCCCAAATGGAAGCTTCTGCAGCTGATAACACGATCTCTGATACCAAAGAACCTGCAAAGGTGGTCCTAACTTTCCCCTATTAATCCATTCAGCCTTCAATCATGATGCCTTCTATCCGTCGTTTCCTTCACGACTTCACTCTTTTTCCACTTGCAGCATGACATTTCATGTTTTTACAGCCATTTATTCTGTGATTACTCATTTGTCTGTCTTCCTACTGGGTCTTCTCACTTTTGCATGTCTTTACATCCACAGTTGAACATATTTATGTTCTTTTTATTCCTGAGTTATCTTAGTAATAATTTGTTTTCAGTTAAGGTACTTTAATTTTATTTATGTTCAATGATCATGTTATGTTTTTGTTTTTGTCCCCATGCGTTTGTTGTGTATGTGTGTGCACCTCATTGTGCCTACATGTGCACTATGTGTACCTGTGTATACACGTGTGTGTATGTGTGTGTGTGTGCGCGTGTATAGACAACCGAAGTTGAAATCGAAGAAACAGTTGTTGTCCAAGAAGTTTCCAAAGCAACCAAACCAGGATTTGTCGCTGTCACAACCAGTTCTCCACCTGATCCACCTGCAGAGCAGGAAACAATAGAACACAAAGTGGAGGTTGAAGAGGAAGTAGTAGTAGCAGAGGAAGCAAAAGTAGCAAAGCAGGAGAGCATTTCTTCTGAGAGTGAGAGCGAAGAAGAAGCAGAGTACCACCCACATGTTCCCGTCTCCATCTCTCATACACAAATACCAGAGGAAGATGAAGAGGAGGAAGAGCAGGAGAAGAAAGAGCAGGATACGCTGGTAGAGGAGGAAGTTTCTGCTCCAGATACTTCTCCCCTTCCCACTGAAGTCATCCAACCTGTGGAAGAAACCAGTCAAGCAGTAGAGGAGTCCAGGACAGAGGACACAGAGGCAGAGATACAGAAGACTGTAGAGGATGAGAAGGACGGTGAGCCTGAGACAGAGGAAAGCACAGATGAGCCAATGATGACACCCGATGAAGCTCCTAACGGTCTTCCTCAGTCAGAGGAGGCTGTGATCGGGTTGGCCGCTCCAGCAGAAGAGGACGAAGAAGAGGAACCTAAAATGAATGGAGAATCCTCTCTGGTTGAAGCAGAACTACGGCCACAGGTTATTTGTTGCTCTGAGGTAAAGTGTTCACTGGGCCGACTGTGGAGCTTCGATCCTTCCTACCAACTGTAGAAACACCTACTTTTTTTCCTTCCTGCTTACCACAGTGCCGGTTTTCCTTTCCTGCTTGTGTGAATATTTAAGCCCCATGTACATCCTCACACTCGCCTTTGAAATCTCCTACACATAAAACTCCATTAAACCTGGCTGAAGACTCCTTTAAGGATACAGTTAGCAACCATTGTGTTGGTGTGTTGGTGTCAAGTTACCATCCCCTTACGTGATTAATTTCAGTCTTTACTTTGATTTTTTTATTATATTTATCCATTTTAATTTCTGTTATGTGCCATCATCAAACTTCATACCATTATCAACATGGCTAGTCCACTCCTGTCCCACATAGTGTGGTGTGTTGCTGTTACAGCCTCCTACATTGTATTTAGTGTCATGAAGTAAATGGGGCCTAAGCGGGAACCGCATGATGCTTTTAGGTGTATATTTGCTTTTTGCTCTGCATGCCATATTTCACCTTTGGTGGGAGTGTTTTGTGTATCTTCCATGTGTTTGGCAGCGATGTTTCTCTCTCTATTGTGCGTTTAATTGGCTTGTCACAGTCACCATGGTAACGATATTGTTAAAATCATCATTGCCAACCACTTTGGAAATGCCATCTGCTCATCTGACTGTCATCTTTGCATGTTGTTTACATTTCAATTGCCCTTTTGTTTGCCAGTATTTTTTGACTATTGCTTGTTTGATTGGATAATGTTTTATACATTTTTGTGCTGTCGTACATTGTTGACACCAGAGACATTTCTGCAGTTGTGCTGCTGTTGTAGATGTTGCTCTTTCATTGCGTAGACGTCATAGTTTGTGTTTTGTGATGTTGACTTGCATGAGTTTGGGGGCTTTTGAGCTTTTGCATAAAATTGCTGCATTCATGTGCATGTGTTGTGTTTAAACAACTTTTACTTAGTGTAGTAGAGTGTATTTGGCACAACTGAACAAAATTCTGATATAATTTATACTACACAGTTATTTTTGATAGCTAAACAAAAGAAATCTATATATACATTCACTTGGACATGAATTTGATGCCAAAGAGTGCGTAGTGCGTAGATGCAAACATTTCTTTGTTTCCCTAACTGTCTCAAGTTTAATATATTAACCGTGTTCACTTTCCCCCTTACACCTTTCTCTCCTCCCTTCCCAGCCACCCGTGGTAAAGACAGAAATGGTGACTATATCAGACACCTTTGCAGCCCAGAAAACTGAGATAGCTACAAAAGAAGTGCCCATCGTACATACGGAAACCAAGACCATCACATATGAAGCCGCACAGGTGCACACCTAAGAAACACAGGGAGCTTTTATTTGTTTTCTTCCTTAAGCGTGTTAGCATTCAGGATTGATAATTTGAAACATTTGGCTTTAAAAATAATGATATAATCTGATGAATATCGATGTTCCATGTTCCAAAGTGTTTCTTTTGTAGCACGAATGCATGCCACCATCATTCATTCCTTTTTCTACAGGCAAAGAGTTTATAGAAATAATAAGTTGTTTGTAAAATAATTTATTTTAAACACCCAGAGCTAACGGGGATATTCTAGCAGTGATTTACAACTCATGATCTCTTTTGTCTCCCTGTTATCAGTTGGATGGTAATGGTGATGGCGAGCCTGGAGTGCTGATGACTGCTCAGACAATCACCTCTGAATCTCTGTGTACTACTACAACAACGCACATTACCAAGGTACAAACAACAAACACACCTCCTCTCCTTGTGGCCCTGTGTATTATTATATTTCATAATGATGGCTCATGACTCTTATAATGTTAGGCACTTGGCTGAATCCCATCAGAACTTAAGTGAGCCAAGATAATCAACATCATACTGAGCAGTTGTGAAAGCATTGCTTTTACGAATTTCATTTCAGACATTGAAGGGCGGCCTATCAGAGACGAGGATTGAGAAACGCATTGTAATCACCGGCGACTGTGACATCGACCACGACCAGGTCAGTTTTTAGCCGCTCAGATGATCCATTTGCCTTATCTGGTGTATGAGAAGCTTGGCAGATGGGTTGCTTTATTCTGACCAAGTGTGGCCCCTGTTAAAAACTCTCCAAGAGTCATTTTGTAGATGTGTGATAAAGGTGTAAGTCTAAACTTTGCACTTTTAACAATGACTTGTTTGTAGAATTGAAAATAAGGAAGTGCATTAATCATCAGCAGTTTAATTTTCTAGGTGCTTAGGCATAAAGGAATAAATAGACGTCTGGTGACATGTCGATCATGTTGCTTGCAGTCTGAATGCAAGCTGTTAGTCCCGCTCAGATTCCACTTATTAGCTGGGATCTTCATCTGTCGTTTCTCATCTTTCTGAAAAGGTGTCTCAGCCCTTTTTTTTTTTTTTTTTTTTTGTGTTGGAA